>BQMF02000025.1:1502500-1665000 GCA_027922465.2 Turritopsis dohrnii
CTGATTGCATAATTAAGAACTGCATCAGAGAGAAGCTCTAAATTACTATTTAAAAGACGAGACAAATTAAACCTTTATGTTACGTTTATAAACTATATAATTTTGTATTGTTCTAAATTAGTTTTGTTTAATTTGTTCACAAATTTATCATTCAGATATTTTCTTTTGGTTATTTTTTGGGGACATTTTTTGGGCGCCCATAACGTTTCAACGTTATCATTTTCAATCTGAATGCAACACTGGTTCCTAAATGAAAATGCAAAATTGTAAATGTAAACAGACAGAAATGGTGAAGAAAGGAGTTTTATGTTATGAAAATCAAAATAGGAAAAAAAGGCTTTTATGTCCTGAAAACCAAAAAAACAAACAAACAAATAGCACAACCATGATAGAGTCTTGCATCATATATGATAAAAAATGATATTAATGTAAACATCGTTATGGACTTTTTTAGTTTTTAGTTATTATTGTTCAATTGTACAGACTTATCTGCAAACTTTCAGTGTCTATTACCAACAATTATTTGTCAAAGTATTGCGAAATTTACATCACAAGAAAGCCTTTTTTCAGTACTTCTATTGATATATAATTTTCATGAACATGATTATTCTTTGGAAAGTTATTGAAAAAAAACCCCACAGATTTGCATCATTAATTTCTTAATCAACTAACAGTTCCTTAATTAATGTAATATATTTAAAGAAGTATGTAATGTAGAAATTTAAGTTGCAATGAACAACTGTATAGATCCTTTTTAACTGAAAGCAATTCATTTCCTTGAAATATATATAACAATGAGATTTGACAATCGTTTCATGACTTAAGTGAGTTTCGTGACTTTCAGCTAGTGTGTGGTTTATTAACAGCAAAAGTTACATAACTTAAGGACAGTCTCTAACCTCTAAACACAAGTTCAGTTTTTTCTCATTTTTTCCCTATAAGAGTATACATTTTCTGAAAGCTAAATAAATTCTCTATCTTCACATTTTCATCAAAACCAATAGATCTTTTAATCATTGTTCATGTACTTACGCCCATATTTACGCATGGTCTGTCTCGCTTATTCATAAATTTCTCAGCTGTTACTAAAAATTAGATGAAAGTGAGGCAAGGTTTTTTCCTAAGATCCCATTGGTTTGAATAAATGTCATTCTGTCTACATTGATTGATGTGTAGGGGACTTAGAGCTCGGCAAAGTCAGGATAACAGTGAACAAAACCATTGTCGAGATGTTGACAATTTAAGTTTTTTCAAAGGTGTTTACATAATATCTGAATAAAATTAGCGAATGACGCATGATTGAAAGAAAGATCAGAAACGTTTATTGAATCTTCGCAAAAGATCACGTTTTGAACAAAAGATATTTATTTAAAAAGTATTGAGTAGAGCAAAAAACGCGTTTTTTGGAAAAAGTGCTGCTAAATTTAAATTTTTGACTCCAGAAACTTCATCTATGAAAAAATTACATAGGAAATGCTAAAACAAATTTTTGCTATTTTTTGAGCAAATGGGTTAGAGCCTATCCTTAAAGTATAAAAAGAAACAATTGAAAAGTGTAAAAAATGTTATCTGCAAGATGTATGTATGGATATAAAAGAAAGAAAATAAAAAATGAAATAAAATTTTAGCAGAAAAAAATAAGGAATCCATTAAGGAACTATGATGCTGATACCTTAAGGGAATTCATTTTTGTAGTTGTTGTGGTTTTTCATCATTTCTGCAAATTAGTTCCCGCAAAAAGTTTGATTTACCTCCATCCGCGACATAGTTCCCACAAAATTTCAATTCTTTGAGAATCGCAATTTTTGAAACTCTGGTCGAATTTCCAAAGATTTTGATTTAGAAGACATTTTACAAAGATGTTTCCTAGTCAATACTTGCAGTAGTATCTATATTTGGAATTGCTTTTGTCTTAATGTGAAGTGATTTTTGTAAGCTAGTTCTAAGTTAGTAGTTATATATATTAATTAGTCTCTTTTTATAGGATTGGCATTTAACGTAGGATAAGTTTATTGTTTTTTTTTCACTCTCTTTGCAATCTGTGAAAATTAATTCCTGTGAAAATCTTCATTTCCTTTTGAAGGCAAAAATAAGTTCCCGCAAAAATTAATTCCCTTAACGTACTCTCTGACATAATGTGGAACGCTAGACTCAGAGTGAAATTAAAGTTTCTTATATAAAACAGACATGTAACTTCTTGTTATTGTATTGATCAAAGTTTCAGAAATAAACTTGGATAGACAACTAACATAATTCATTTTGACCTTTGATTCTATTTCTCAAACAGGAGTTTTGTGTGCGGTCACAAATATTTTGAATGAGGGGTTTTCACATTATTGTTTACTTTGGCTGTGATATGGGAACTACCTAGGTAAGATACATAAACAGAGTACATAAGTTCAACATTTTTGCAGTATTCCATGTGGTATATGGTTTAAAAGCAGATGGTCATGTTATCGCAAGGATATGTTTCGGAATATTTTTCTCTCAAAGTTTGTACTTGATAACAGATGACTTTGGTATTTCAATTCATGCATTTTAGCTCTTAAAGCAACTAACAACAAGGTTTTAAAAACCTTAATACAACTGCTCTAGAAAAATTTTTCAATATAAACAGTGACGTATCCAGAGTTTTTTTGGGCATACCGGTACATACATTGGAGTGCAGTGGCCCACGAAGGCGCCACCATGGTTGGCGCCGAGCGGGAAAAGTTTGGAAATTTGTGCCTCCAGGTGCTCTAAAAATGCACTCTCCAGACACACAATGATATTCAAAATTAGCATATGACATGTCATTTTTTTTTGTTTTTAATCCTTATTACAAGAAAACATCAATATTTCTCCCACGCAAGCTGTGTTGTTCTTGCATCTACTGAAAAGAGTAAACAAAATTTTTTTTTTACATGCGTGGAAGATGGGGCACGAAGTAATGAGCGAAAAACAAAAGTTGATACGCCAATTCAACAGCAAAATGGGACGTAGGGTTGACTGCTTTATAGAGGTTTTTGGGAGTAAATCATAGCATAAAACGACTTATATATATGTGAAGGTTTGTAAGAAATAGATGAAATAATCGTTAAAAGATTGTTTTTACATAAAATATTCAAAGTTGAAAATTCTCGAAATTTCATTTTTTGGGCGCGAGAGTTTGGGCGCCAATACCGGTCTACCGGTATCAAATCCTCCCTGGATACGTCCCTGATAAACAAAGAGGCATTAATGCCACTCGGTAGTTTTCTTAATCAAAATCCCACTGACTTCCACATGGAAACTGCATTCACTGTAAAAACTATTATGCGTTGGAAGGCTCTATGATGGTAGCAGAGTCAAACTATAAAGCTATGCAGTACACTATAAAACCTGTGGCACTGATAGGTGTGTGGTGGCACTGAACGCCACTGGCAGTTTTTAATGAATACTTCTTCAAGTTCTAACATCAAGTAATTTGAACAAATTCTACAATGTGTACAATATCAATAACAATATCAAAGTGTACAATATCAATTCAAAAAGGCAAATCTTCCTGAAAGATCAAGCTCTCAGAAATGGATGACCAGAAGACCACCACCTAGTGTTTTAGCATCTGCTAAGAGAAATGTTTTTACATTGGAGGATGAATCAGAACTGTAAGACATATTATGAAAGCACGAGAAAACAAATTGCTATAAGTTTTTCATCTACTAAGGCTTTGTCAAGTGCATTATGTACAATTATGTAAAATTAACTTCGTTTCATGTAATACTCTCAGTGAAATTTTGGTGTGCTTCACAGTTTATTAAAGTGGTTCTTTTTATAGTAGCACTTTCTACTTTAAATGCTCAACTGCTTTGCCATTGATTTAAATGGTTCCAGTCTATTTTGAAAATGCCAGGCCTTCAATGTCGAGTCTACCACTAACAATTATCTGAGTGGCGAAATGTCGAAAGTTGCTGGTGAAGTGAGTGTCATATCACCAAGGAAAGTTGACATACTTGTTCCTAAAAAAAGTGACAGCGTAGATACACAAACTTCTCAGGGGGATCTATTGTGGTATCAAGTTTCGAAGTCCCCAAAAATGATAAGAAGAAGAAGAGGGAAGACAATTATTTTGATGTGAAGATTTAAAAATCTTATGATTTTGTTTGTCCTCCTGAAATATTCTTCTTGGATTTGTTTATATCTTCGTTATGTTCTGTAAATATATTCTGTACTTGCATCTGTGTCAACATTTTATGCTTGTCAACTTTCACCGTCACACTGATGCATGTGTGTACTAGCACCAGTTGTCTGCCTTGTTGAAATTTTTTTTCCGAAGGTATTTTACTGCACACAAAGTGAATTATAGAGAGATGCATGGTGTATGGTAAAGAAAAAAGCTTCAACTATCATTTTGAAAGCTTAATATTTTATTCAATCAATGTCTGCTCCAATCAAACTTCATTTTGTTTTTTCAGATGAATTGAATTAAAAACTAACGAATTTCGGGCAACATGTGGCTGAATGAATTTTTTCCTTAATTTGTCTTAACTTTCCAGAAAGGTTAGTATGAAATATTCTTCAATTTAGTAATATTGCATCAGATAATAGTTGTACAGATGTATGAGATGGTTTCTTATTGTGTTTCTTCCAATGTTTTCATATTAATTTTGTGGGAAATATAAACCTGTTCAATAAAAACAGGAAAAAGACATTACATAATGATAATGGTTTAACACAGTTTCTCATGATCACTTCGGCATGTCTTTATCTTTAAAAAAAAAAAAAAAAACAGTTCAAGATGAGAAGTTCATCAATATTTCGAGCACAAAATAATTTTTTATCATAATTTCATAATAATTTCAAATTATGATAGTTTGATAGTATGCTCAAAACAGTTTGATACCATGGCAACAAAGCAAAGTCTAAGTAAAAATGATTGTTGATTGGTTGCACGAAACTTAGTTATTAACTTTATTTTTAACTTTCTACTCTTTGTATATATGTGAGAGATGGGAGTGAAGGAAACTTAGGAGAGTTTTCTGAAAAGTCAGTATTGATGAATATAAACTGCTGAACATCTTTATAATAGGAAAGCAAACTAAAATGGCTGTGCAAAAAAATAAAAAAAAACTTAAAAGAATTGCATTGTACTTTTACAATGTTTGAACTTTGTTTTGTCTCATATTTTTGTGTGAAATCTGATTAGTCATGTCTTTGTTTAGAGCGATATGTGTGAAGCTTTTAAATTTGATTTTCAACTGATCCTACAGAAACTGTCATTTCATTTATCAGACGGCTGGTATGTACAAGCTATCTTCAAATAATCTTCAAGTAATGGATGATGGTTTAGTAATTGTATTAACTTGAATGAAACTTCTTTTGAGAAATCTGACGAGGAATGTTAACTTGAAAGGTCGTATCTTTTTTCACATCAACTGGAGGAATTTTTCTCTTTTGTCAAGAAAAAATTCCAAATTGACGGAAATTCTTGTTTCCTAGGAAACCAAACAAGCTGCAGTTGACATGGAAACGAGGCGAAAGAAGAAAGTCTGTGGAAATAGTAAGTGCAATATTTGTAAAACAAACAAACTAAGACCATTCCTCATAATTTGCTTTTCCTCATAGAATTGTGACGAGTTCTCCGCACAAACAGACGTTCGTACTGATGCAACACTCGGTATGATAATCACACTTTACAAGGTACTTGTTCAGATGTATGTAGCACAAAGTCACACAGTTTCGGATTTAGTGAAAGAAATTGTAATTTTAGGTTGAAGGTGTGTACCAAGCGAAGGATTACACATTGGATTTAGAGGAGGTGAGTAGTCATGCTGGATTGGTTTCCTTCTTCTATTCTATCGACTTTGCTACTTCGACTTTGCTTTGTTGTCAGGTGAACGGTCTGTCAGTGAAGAAGATGGCTACCTCTTCTCTCGACATGTGCGAATGTTTGGATGGTGAGCAGAAGTGAGTTTGTTTCATTTGACCATGTTGTATTCATTCGTGCATGAGAGTGAACAGTTGTTGTTTAGGATGAAGGTAGCGATGAAGTCTCTATCGCAGAAGATGTCCGATATCCACCTTCATATCGTTTTCAACAGTGTGTTTTTGAAGAGTGGTCACGTGAGGTTGGTACCAACCTTCATGTCGTCACTAATTGGAAACTAAGTTGTTTGATTCTCTCTTTTCCTTTAGAGATCTGGACATGGAGAGTAATTTCAGTCACGTGACCGATGACGATCTTGATGCAAGCTGTGAAAACCTTCATGAAGTATCCATGATGCAATCCAGAGCTATTTTGTACTTTCCTTTTTCATTTATTTATTAATTTGTTTATATTCAGTAAAGGTAATTTCGTTGACGTTGTTTACAGACGTCACTCGAAGTTTCTTGACGACATTGACGTGGTGAATAATTTGACGTTGAGTCGCTTTTCAAACCTGCCGTCACTAGCCGTGTTACCAGGTCTCAAAAGCCACGCTACTAAAGATGAATTCATTGGTGGGTACGAGTGTTAGCAGCAAGCCTTCACAATAATGTTTCTGCTGTGTCCCTATTCTTCCCTTCTTCACTAGGATGAAGTGTTTGAAGGTGTTTTTCTTTATTGCTTTCAGACTCGACAAACAAAACTGTTTCCAGGTTGTCGTTTAAGGTAAAAGCATTGAAACCAAAAGCATTGGTCACACCTACCTTCTTAACATTCTTCCTTCTTTTCTGAAGGGTGGTGAAGCAAGTGAGATAATACATCAAGTATGCGACGATGATGTTGTCATAAGGAGAAGTTTAAAACTGAAGTAAGATTCAAAACTCCAGTAACGAGTTACCTCTAGTGCTTTCTAATTCATTTCTGTTTGTTTCAGGAAAATTGAGCTTGAAAACGAGGCATTACGCGTTCGAAACGTCCACCTGATGTCTATGATTGGTACTTACAAACACGACATGGAAGTGATGCAATCAGAAATCCAGGAGCTTCTACGGCTCGTACAAGAACTTCGTGTCAAGGTAACATGACTTGTTTAGTCAGGAAAATCCAGTCCATTTCATCAAGCATATATTTATATATAGTTGTACGAATCGGAAGATGCGGGCAGGAAAACATTCTCTAAGACACTTGTCAAACAACCTGTGAACGTAAGTAGACGGTTTGTATGCTGGTATGACGTCACTGTGGCTTTCTACTGATCATCGTCATTTCTTGATGCAGTTGAAGGGGTGGTTGTGTAAGCGTGGTGTACGAGGTGGTCCTCTCGGCCGTCGGTGGAAGAGACGCTGGTTCGTCCAGTCACATGACCGATGCTTGTATTACTACAAGAAACAAACGTCATCCAATCACCAGGGGTGAGTGTGCTTGAATGATCTTTTAATGAACAGACAGTGAGCTGGTGTTTGTTTGTTTAGTTTTATCGAGTTGGAGAAGATCATCGGTGTACAAGACGTGGTCTCACACAAACAAGATAAGAATAATGGATCATTCAATGTGATGACAGAATCTCGCATCTATTACTTGATGGCTCACGACGAGCAAGAAAAACTCAGGTTTGGCCATATGTTTCTCACACCAACTTTTTGGCGTAACCCTAAATATGATTTATTCGTCAGTGCGGCCAGCTAGTTTGATTTTTAAGCTCTCTGCTATTCGTCTTTCAGATGGATTAATTCGTTAGACTCCATGCAAGAGACTACTCGAAAATACAAATCCCTTCACAGATGATTTCGCTCCGATTTATTATCGGGAAACACCATGTGATCAAGATCAACATCACGTGATTACAATCAAAAAGAACATCATACTTTCGTCGTATCTATTGATCAACGTGATTCTGCTTCAAAACGAGGCTATGCGACGTAACGTATAGCAAAGTCGATGAACTGAGGAAAGATTTGTGTTATTGTTCATTTGTCTGAAACGTTTGATTGTTTCTGATGGATATCTGGGTTGATCAAATCATTATGATGAGAGTAACCAACCAAATCCTTCTCAAACTTTCGTTTGGCACAACCCTAACAGATTATTAAATAGTTTCGTAGAGAAATTTTTAGAGAAGTGATTTTTCGTATTTTCGTATTTTTGGTATGATTGTATTTTTTTTGTTCGAAATATTTATTGTTAATTAGTTCGGTAAATTATCACGTGAACACCATCTGCTATCTCTCTAATTAGTGTCGATAATGACGCGGAAATTGTGAAACATTCTCTCCACACCATATGTTCTGTTGTAGATAAGAAAAAAATTCAAAATATCAAAGATGACACGATGAGCAACTCGCCATACGCTAAACCAAATGTTGCCATGCAACGAAACTCACGAAATCTATCCAAGGAAGAGATGGTAGCCAAACTGGCTCAGCAGACTGGGCTGGAAGTGTCCATGGCAAAAGATTTTCTGGCGTCCAACAACTGGCATCTGGAAGAAGGTAGTCACCAATCTATTTGTCTTCTTGTGATGTCATGTTAGAAAAGGCTTTTTAAAAAATATTTTTATTATGCTAGCTATCAGAGGTTTTAAAGAGCTGGTGGAAATAGATAAGCGCTCCACCAAGCCTGCTGCTGGTGGTGGTGACACCAAAGGCTTGCGTCAAGTTGGTCGAGGATTTTCTGTGTCCAACATGCAGCTGGTCAAAGAAGTTCGGGACCATCTTTCAGTCGACGATAAGTTTTATGACGAGAAGCAATTTGATATGTTTGATTCTTCATCTCGAAAAAATTTCGTTCTACCCGACATCAGTCAATACGATCGAGAGTTGGCCAATTTCATCAAGTTAGATTTAACTAGTGTGACCACGTTGCAAGCACTTGTTTGTGCTGGTAAGTGGAGACATGTTTACTGTGAGAGTATTGCGTTGGCATGAGTAATTTTACCTCTGTTGTGTTTAGGTCGTTTAAACTGGTGGGCAGAGTATGGTACATGTCGAAAGTTGTTTCCCTTATCAACCGTGGGCGATGGCAATTGTTTATTGCACGCCGCTTCTCTTGGGATGTGGGGTTTTCATGATCGGATGCTGGTATTGCGGAAAGCATTACATCAAGTGATGTTGCATCCGTTGGCAGATAAAGCACTGCGAAGGCGATGGAAGTACAACGTCTGGCAGGATAACATCAAATGCGGTAAAACATTAACATGTCCGTTGTGTTTCGTCTCACGTCTCAGACTGTAAACCTTCTTCCATAACGTTTAGGCGGGTTGACCTATAATGGCGCTGAATGGGCGGCTGAATGGGCAACTGTGGTTAAGTTAACATCTGATCGCCCTCGACGTATGGAGTGCGGAATTCCTTCCCGTCGCATCAGCCGGCAGTTGTCGACTCCATCGGCAGAAAATGCGGCGTCAACTGTTTTAAATTTAAACGAAGGTGAAAGTTTAGACAGCTTGGAAGCTGTTCATGTTTACGCCCTGGCCAACTTGCTTTGCCGCCCGATCATTGTGGTGGCGGAAGAGATGTTACAAGATTCGCACGGCAATGATCTTGTTCCTATTCCTTTTGGAGGAATCTACCTTCCTATGGAACGGCCTGCAGATGTGTGCTCCAAATATCCGCTCGTACTCGCATACCATGCCTCACACTTCTCCGCCTTAGTGTGTGCGGATGGTGAAATCACCTTCAAAGGAGAACGCCTTTCAACCAGTGTTCCTTTGGAAGACAATGATCTTCAAACGTTACCGCTACGCTTTCTCATCGACCCTGGAATTACGTGGGACTTAATTCAAGATGATAGTGTCCGTAACGAAATAACCGAACCTACGTTCCGAGAGAAGTTGGAATTACTTCGGAAATATGTGGATGTTGTGAAAGTTACGGTTTCTTCTGAGGCGAAGGGACAACTTCAAGCTAAACAGAACGAGCAGTCAGTGAAAGTTCCTTTCTTGAGAGAACAGCGTGATTTCCTCCTCGCTGCCAGGCTTAACGTTAAAGAGAGGCCGGTAAGATATGATGAAATGATGGCGAACTACCTCCGAAAAGTCAAGCAAAGGTTCTTAGAATTAAGTGAAAAGTGTCTTATCTGCAACCGTGTTATTTCGTGCAACGGAAATGGGTTTTGCGCCAAGTGTTCTGAGAAACGAGAAGCGAAGAAAAACAGAACTTCTCCCACGACACTCTCGCGCCAACCGAACTTTGTAGACAATAAACGAGATGGTCTGGCTGCCAGAAGTATCGCGGTTTTGGAAAATATTCCGCCTGAATCAACGAGTCAAATTTCGACTTTCTCATACACCTCCTACCGTGACGGAGTTGTCCCAATCACCGACGAACGAACTCGTCCGACAAACCCGATAGGAGCAAACTGTCGGACGAACGGATGTCGGTTTTATGGGAGTGAGAAAACACTTGGATATTGTTCAAGTTGTTACAGAACATATCAGCGATAGATTTCAGGGATGACGAACGCCACGACGTACGTCAAGAAACTTGGTTGACGACACGAACGTAGATTTTCCATTTGATATTTAAATAAATATATTTACAACTTAATAATTTCTAAGTCACTTGTACATCTGAAATATTTTTATAAGAATGTGTTTAGTACAAACAGGCAGGTACTTTGCATACAAAGCGACCGTCATTTTGTCTCTGAAAGGAAAAATAGTTCATGTGTTAAGTAAACCACACCACAAAGTCCCAAATAACATCTAGACAATTTCTATTTACCCGTTTTCGTGGTTGGCATGGATACTTGTGTCTTGAGCACGTTTCATGATGGATGCATTTTCCAAATTCCTCCATGCATTGAAAGTCGTCCTGTTTACATTTCGGACACGGAGATTCTCGTTTGGTTTTGAAATAACATGCTTGACAGTTCGTGTGCTGGCATTTTGATTGACAGTTTCGGGTTTTGACAGCGTTACTTCTGATGTGAAGAAAATGAACGATCAAAACATATTTTCTCACAAGTTGATAATATATTTATAAGAAACTTACGATGCGGAGCATGCGGCGTATGGGCGTTTCGAGCAGAACTCGTAAGTACATTTGGGTTTACACCGCCCAAACACTATGTCGGCACCCGTTGTTTTGTCGAGTATTCTTTCATTAGGAGTTTTTGGGATCGCTAAAGAAACGTTTATTCGAATTTGAATAATTAGTCTCAGCCACTCAGCTGTCAAGAATAGAGGTTCTGGTAGTGGTAAGCTGTGATTGAATGATATATCATTTAATATGTTAAGATGGTTATACAGATCTATTAAACAGAAGCAGATATAAAGCTGCTTACGTTGACATGTTCCCACATCACCAGACTTCTTGTAACAAGTTAAACCATGCCCACACGTTCCATAAACATTCATATTTCCTCCACAAAGATCATCTCTCTTTTTAGCGCATTGTAGGCAACAGTTACAAGGACCCAACGCTGTACCTGCTTCACCACACTGCTCCATTAACAAGTTAGGCGCAATACACATCACTAACGAACAATTTTTCGGACATTTGAAAGGCGGTTTCGTTGTACACTCCAAAAGAGCGGCAAGAAAAAGCAAGCTAATCGCACAATGAGTGTACATCATTCCTTCAGACTGATCAACTGCTGGCTTCCCGACAACTTTTATAACATTTATGACACATTTACGCATCGCTGAGTAAACAAGCCTCATTTGATTCAATGGCATTCCTTAATGATCATGTCATTTCACATTGATCATGGAAACATTTATCATTAATCACTTATCCGATAACAACCAAACGATTTGGCAAACCAATTTGTCATTTATGCGATCGTCATGTTGTTTTGCGGTCGAACTTAAAAGTTCAGTTGATTCAACCACTCGTGCGAGTAATTAAACGCTTGAATCACGTGACAATAATTCTTTCTTATGGGCGAATCAATAAACCGTCTGTAAAGCTTGATCACAAAGTCGTTTTTGAAACACCTAACCATTTTTGATTCACTTTCATTTTTCTGACTGCCTGGAAAAAAACAAACAAAAAACAGGGTTGCTATGACAACGTTGTCTACACAACGAGAACATGTTATTACGAAGCGAGCGGTTTCGAGGTGAGAACGGCAGATTGAATCATCAAATGAACTTGATATTACTTAAACGTGTTAAAATTTTATTACATTGTGTAATATTTTACGCGGCTATCACGTCATCGCTTTCTATGAAGTGAGGCTGGAAATATCCCCAAACATGTTATCGGAAAGTGAATCCACGACTACTTTTTTGTAACTCAGCATGAAACATACTCGTTAATTCGCGACTGAAGAACTTGTGTGAGATTTAAACCATGAGCAGTCCTCTCAATACTTCATCCTTACACAGACTCAATACTTCATCCTTACACAGACTCAATATTTCATCGCAGAAGGAAAAGAAAAGGCGTTGGTATATGAATGACGTATATAAACAAATACTCGCAAATATGCTTTTTTTTATACATTAAAATGCTGATTTACATAAATAAATAATAACTATTCCTAAAATAACATTTAATCCATCTCATGGTTGACATATCTCCTTTCTTTCCAAACAGCTAGATGAAACAAGCAGCTACCTTGCACACGAATCGCCCGTCACTTTTTTTCTGAAATAAAACAACGATAAATAAGTAAATAACAACAACCCACGTAACGCGCCTTAACACAGTAGCGAGTGACGCACCCTCTGATGTGGTTCACACGGATACTTATGTCGCGTGCAAGTGTCTTTTCGAACACATCTGGAAAACTTTCTCATGCAATTGAAATCGTCTCGGTTACATTTCGGACATGGCGGTTCTCGCTTCGTTTTGAAATAACATGCTTGGCAAACTGTGTGTTGGCACGGCTGTTGACACGAACGAGCGATTATCACGTTGTCACTGAACAAAACAAAAACAAAAATAAAGAAAATTCCGAACATTGTTCGTCGTCCGTAAAATCTGAAAGTGATGAGCGCTTACACAGCTGAACAAACAGCGTTCGGCCACTTGGAGCAGAAGTCCGGAGTACATTTAGGTTTACACATCACTTCCACAGAATTATCAATGCGAAGCGCGAAATCCCGAGCACTTGGTCGTGTTGGATTTGCTAAAAGTAAGAAAAGCCATAACTATAACGGGGTGGTGATTCATGTGAACGATGATGGGGAAATGTTGTTACAAAGTTGACATAAGTCAGTGATGATGAGGAAGCAGACGACGAGGTAATGATCAGCTTAATCATCACATCACTGATAAACATCTCAAGTGGAAATTAAGTTTATTTCACAATGTATTGAAATATGCAACAGTCAATTAGCAGTCATTTAAAAGCGTGTCAAGTGGAGGAGTATTGAAGCAACAGATCCTCGTCAGAAACAATGAAGCTTTCACCATTCAAAACCAACGGAAAATAATTAAAAACAACGACGTTAAATTCACGTCAATTCAACAGAAATGGCGATGTTAAGCGAGTTTACTGTTGATGAATGCCATTAAGGAATATTTCAAGCTACTGATGGCAAAATAATATGTTTGTTTTTTGTTTGATAAACGGAATGAAAACCCATTACTAAATCAAATGACAACTTCTACCCGGATACTTGCCAGTTTAGTTTAATAAATGGCATCATGGACACACTTACGTCGACAAACTCCACTTTCACCGGCGGCACGGTCAGAAGGATAGCAGAATAAACCGCGGCCACATTTACCAAATATCCACTGCGCACCACCACAAATGTCACCATCTCCTTGTGCACATACCTGGCAGCAACCACACGGATCATAGACCGTACCAGCAACGCAAAAGTTCTTCAGAGTTTTGAATTTATTACATAACACTCGAGAACAATCCGAAGGGCATTTTGGTTCCAGAAAATTGTTGTAGGCCAGAGAAAGGGTGGCGGACATAACTGCAAGTAGAATGACGTGTACAATCTCGTCAGTCATAGCGACAGCGTCATCTAAAAAAATTCAAGAAGCTTCGGTGAAAGATGGTGAGAACTTGTTCTTCGTCGTAGAGGCAAAACAAAGATATTCGAAAGAATTGATAAGCAGATGCAGGCGAAGGAGTGTTGGTTGGTAGTTTGGTTTGTCAGCTCATCAACACGTAATGAACAAGATTTCTTTGAAAAAAAAAAAAAAAAAAGTTAAAAAAGCGAGCAGTGGGTGAAATTTTTTAATTAGCCATGTAACGGATGCACAGATTTCCTGAAGCCATTATTTCTTAATATAGTAGCCATAAATATTTGAAATGTTTTTTCTGATGTGCTTAATAATAAACTTGTCAAAGTATAACTAACAACTTCTTTCAACTTCCTTTTCAACACTATGTCGTCTACTACCAGTCAGTCAGTGGTGAAGTCGTACTTGAAGACAGTGATAGATGAGATTACAACAGGAAAACAAAGATAATTAACTTGACAACGACAAGAAAAAATTGAAGGAAACATCGAAGGCGAAGAAAGATAAAAAAACTAGATAGGAAAATAAAAAAGATGAAATATGATAAAACATTTTTCCAACACAAAGAAAACTGATGAAAGAAAAGATTTCAAAAACCTGTATTTACCTACTCGATGTTCAGTTTCAGGATTTTCAAGTGTCACTTGAACCTTGTAGAACTAACAAAGAGAACTTGTGTCTTAAGAATAAAAAAACTTTGTAACACAAACGCGTGCGTGTCTTTCATTTTCCACGATATCTGTCCATCGGACATTTGTCGAGATGTTCACACGTATTTCGGTTGGAACTAAAAGCTTCTCAAGTTCACAAGCCACACTTTAATCAACATGACGATCAAACAGTTTTTTTTTCAGGGGGATTGGATATCGTGCGAAATATCAAACAATTATACTTACATGATATTTTGTTTGTCTGGAGTTTATATGAAGCAGCAGTAGCGGCAGTGTTCTAACAAAAACAACAACAAATTGTATCAATGCCTCATCAGCGATACGAACGAAGAAGGAGGTGCTTGCATGAAAGCTTACAATTATTATCTGCTGGCGAGTGAAGTGAAGGTGGCGAGTGAAGTCTGCTAGACAGTCCACTTGAATAAGATATCGAACACAACTCACTCCCAAATTTCGTCTATTCAATCACCACCGCGAAATTAGTTTCCAGACCTTTCAGCAAAAACTAGGCGAAGCTTAGCCGTGCATGAACTTCTTAACATTTACTGCATACACGAGTCATGTAATGAGCTCACCAACTGCTTAATAGTATCAACTAGTGGTGAGAGTAATCAAATCATCTGGTTGGCTGGTATGTTCTTGTAATGTCATCAAACGATACAATCAGGAAATTGAAAACACACAAGTTAAGTCGATCAATACGAATGAAAGATTTCATTGCTACTCCTTCAATTACCACGGATTAAGGAGAAAAAATGTTTGTTATCCATCCTCCCGCCTATGTACTTATGTCGTGTGGAGAACATATTATAATCGGAAACCAATTCTAAATCGAGACAATCCTTGAAACTCCTTCACGCATATAACTGTCAATTAGATGAGGTTTGAATATAACAGCACAATGACTCGAATAAAATCCATTCGTTACAACATCACAGTAGTTTGTCAACTAGAAAATATGCAGTAGTCATAGTAACGAAAATAAACTGCCCAGGAAATTATTTGGGTGTTTATTTCCATCTCTTGGTTAGAATGTCCATCAGATTTTTTGGCGGAGATGCTCGCTTAGTTGGTCGTTCTTTCTTGTTGACGATGTTGATGAGATGGGGAGAGTGGAGAATCTCGTCAGGTAGTTTGTCACCACTTGCTCCAAACAGTTTTACTAATTCAACAAACAATGCTTTACTAGAGTTGTTTATAAATGCGATGGAATATCCCGCAGACCTTAATCGTCCGGCACGTCCGACCTGGTGGACGTAATCATCAACGGTATTTGGCATGTCGAATATGATGACCTGTAAGGAAAGCTTGGTCAGTGGTATCATTCACACAAGTAAAGCTTTCTAACTGAATGACAGTCCGTTATCTAACTTAAGAACATTAATCGGCGATTTAACAAACAATAAACAAATGATCGCAAAGTAGTTGAGGAATTAAAACATTTAAGTTGATTGTTGTTGTTATAATCGATGATGATGAGAAAACTAACTTGTCGAACGTTGATTAGATCTATTCCTCTAGCCATCAAATTCGTGGAGACGACAATATCGTAGACACCGGCCAGAAACTTCTCCAAAATGTCCGTTCGTTCAGCCTGCGGTTTGGCTGAATGTATGGACACAGTCTGCAAACGAAATTTCTAGAAAACGATTAAAGTTTGATGAAATGAACGCAACGTGACGACGAGATCGGTTTAGTCATAGAGAGACGGTTTACACACAACACCAAGATAAATATGAGTCATTGCTAACACGCATACCGCAGAAATTAAGCAGGGATGAAGTGACTGATTGAAAATAGAAGATTAGACTTACGTCAGAGAGAGCTTCACACAACATATCCGCGCCGACTTTAGACTGGACGAACACGACAACCGGTGGAAGAAAGTGTTTTCCATCTTCAATTAGGGAAAATAATTTCTTCTTTTTCGAGACATCTTCCACCCAGAGCATCAACTGTTTCACGTGAGTGTTGGGAAGTCCAGAAGGCCCTACACACACGTAGACAGGATCAGAAGCCATTTTTTCCATCATAGATTCGATGGCTTGCGGAATTGTGGCCGAGAACATCATGTATTGGGGCTTCACTGAAAGGGCATCGGTTATCAATTGAATCTAAATATAAAATCGACAGCTGTGAAGCTGTTAAATGATCTCTGTATCACATTTGATTGCTCATGAGTTAGAAATTTCAATCGTTTATAGAAACCAACAATTATAACGTATACAACATGTGATGTACACAGCATAAGTGAAGTTTCTAGGAATATTAACAAGACAATCTTATATCATTATCTACAAAAGTGAACGCATTGATAAGAGTGAAAAGATAATGTGAAAGTGAGAGAAAAAAGAAAATATCACGAACGTCTGAATCGCTCAAAACAGACGTTCAAAAATTTATTTTATTCATGGTTGTTTGTGGGTATAGCCGTGAGTTAGGTTGAGCAACTCTAAACTTTCCTGACAGCAACAAGTATTTGTCAAAATAGTTCATTCCTTACACACATCGAATATTCATAATGGAGGTTGTGGAAACAAACAACCCCTAATTGTTTTTCCTTCACATTTTTTCGGACGACGCAAAAAAATGATAAATAAATAAAAAAAAATAAATAAATGAATAAAATAAAAAACAAAACAATTTTAACAATTCCTGTTTGTATATGGTTTTTTTTAACATAAGTACCTTAAGAGAACACCACACCCTCAGCTTTTGTCCCATAAAGCGAGATCAAATGGAGAACAGCCTGAATTGTAAAATAACAAGGCATGTAAATTCTCCCTCAAGCTAAAGGATTAAAATTATAATTAATAACTTTTGTGTTTCTTTTCTCACCTACAAGTCTCCTATATTATAGTCGGAAGTTCCGGCGGCCGAACTGCAGTGAAACAAATCAAATTTCTCAACGACAAAAAAAACTTCCAAAAAACAAAAACATGCAAATACATGGCTTATTACCGATGGCTACCATTTTAAAAATATATTTGCTTCACTACCACCCGCCGTAACTTAATTAACAAGACATTTTATTTTATTGGAGGTTCCATAAAAGAACAACCTGAAACTGTCTTCTTAAAACGGAGATTAAATTCAGGTTAAAAAAAATGAATATAATAATGAAAGAAACGTTGAACAATCAAGTTGCTAGTCTGCTTTTAAAAAAAACTTATTTGATTTCAAGATTTCAGATGAAAAGTAATCGAATAATCTTTGAAGATTTTGTTGATGACGTCATAGGCTTTCGTTTTAAGTGGCGTTCCTCCTCACTTCTTTATCAACAAAGACTTTTGTTTCCTTGCGACATTTTGCATGGTATAAATTGTATGTTAATTCATGCTGGTTCAGCAAATTCATACATCACGCATAAAAGAAAGAAAGAAAATTGTTGATTGATTACACTGTGTTCATTCAATCAACAAGATTTTATTAGAACGAATGCTTCTACTTAAACACTATTTAAAATTTCGAGGTTATAATCTTCGCGACTTTCTAATACAAATTTTTTTCAACAAAATTATAAAGAGCAAGTTGGTGGTTTACATGCCTGGGGTTGAAATCCCATCTGCAACATCACGTCCACTTCGTCCAACACCACTATCCGTATTTGATGCAGCTGTAACACCGCACCATGGTTATCCAAAATATCGTTTAGTCGACCAGGGGTAGCAACAACGAGTTGATTATGGTGCCTTAACCTGAAACAGACGATAGAGATGATGACAATGGAGATGATGAGAGTAGCTTGTCACATCAACTACAGAACGTGTTACTACCGGTGAAGTTGTGGAGGTAAAGGATTCCCACCAATCAGAAGAGCTGTTCGGAAGTTTGGGATGGAAACAGCTAACTGCTTAGCCTGTTGCTCGATTTGTATGCATAGCTCACGTGTAGGAGATAGAATGAGCGCTATTGGTTGCTTGCAGAACTCGTGTGCGCGGGATAGCGAACCTGTGAAAAAATAAGAGAACACGTATAGAACGTGTCAGAAGTACATGAAGTTAAATAGTACATACGTACCTGTCAACTTGTAAATCTTCTGAATAATAGGAATCAGGAACGATGCAGTTTTGCCACAACCAGTGGTTGCAGACACTAACACATCCTTTCCGCGAAGACCTTCTGCAATCACTTGCATTTGCACTGGAGTAGGAGACACATAACCATGTTCCTTTAAGTTGCGTCTCAATATGTCGCAGAGGACATTCGTTTGAAAAGAAAGCATGAGAGATGGGAGCACATCTCCTTTGGTTTTAATCTGCATCTTTTCTCGGATGAAATCTACCTTTTCCTTGCACAGCCTATTCTCGTCAAACCACAAGTTGGAGAGCTTTTCGAAATGGGCATCGAATGACAGATCTGGTATTTCCACATCACTAGCGCACTTGATTAACATGTTCGAGCCAAGCTGTTTTTTCTTGCATTCAATACTACAAACATCTTCGTCTGTTTGGTCGCATATGTACTCGCCATATTTTCCGCAAACAACGCAAACAGGTTCCTCTGGTGAAGGCCATCTTTGTTGCCAGGCGAACTCTGTCACGTGATCTTCTGTTGCTGTTGACGACGACACAACACTTTCATTCAAAAATGTTGAGGAAGTACCCTCCTTGACGAATTTAAAGGACGTTTCTAGACGAAAGCAATAACTTTCAGAGAAATGAATGGGAATATACTTGTCTTGTCTACTTAGATCTACTTACTTCTTTCGGTTGAACCTTTCGAGTGACGATTTCGAGTGACACTCCTTGGGACAAATGCAACGGGTTTCATTTCAGCCATGAGCAGGTGTTGAGTATTTACTGACCTAAAAACATGGCGCTTGTAATCTTTGCTATTTCATACACAAGTGCAGGAAGGAGAGAAAAATAATACAACGAATAAATATATTTCAGTTACAAACTACATCGCCCTAAGGAGGTTTTTTCGGAAAAAATTTGATGAATATAATCATGTTTATAAAGACGACACAAACGACAGCCAACATGATCCAGATCGTCCAAGAACATGTCTTCTGATTGATTTCTTCCAACCGATCGCTCTCCACCTTCAACTTTTTCGAGTTCGAATCGACCAGGTTCGAAGAGGATTCTAGTTCCTACAAAGCAAAATAAACTTCCCAATGAGTTTTCAAACTTCCGGACGAGCCATTGAAGAGTAACCATGGAAACTAAATCCTGTGCATGCTACCTGGGTATCTCTCTTGATCATGTCGCTAGCAACGAGGGAATTCTGCTTCATAGATTGGGCCATCTTGATCATCTCATGAGCAACTTTTTCTTGCATGTCGTGATGACGTTTCATTATGTCGTCGATATTATCTTTAGTCACGTGATCACTTCCTCCTCTGAAATGAAGTGTGATGTTTTTCAGCAATCTTTTAAAGTTATCTACAGCCGAGGAAAATAACTTCTCCAGAACAACAAGCAAACAACACTCACACTCTTCGTCGTACAGAATCATCATTTCCTAAGAAAAACAGCAGGAACAATAAAACACAGAAATGCAAGAAAAAACCAATAAGAAGGAAATGAGATATTTCACCGAAAAGTTCCTTCCTCAAGTCCTTCTGATGTTTTCCTTTCATTTGCAAATGGATCGTGTTTTGTTCCTCTCGGTCCGTATTGATGATGCTTGAAGGCAGCAAATGCTGACACAGCACAGTTTTATCCAGCGGATTGTCCTTAGAAACAACAACAGAAACTGTCAGTACATCAACAGTCACCATGGCAACAAATAAAATCTCATACTATCTGGTCAGCTTCAACTATGTCTTTCAGAAATCGAACTTTTCGTTCCAGCTCACAAATGGCTTCTGTAGACATGCTAAACAAAGTAAACAAAACCTTTCTTATTCTTTGCCAAGCATCAACTATAGTTATATTTTTATAAAATATCGACAATGAAAATAGAAGATGATGATTTGAGTTCACAACCAACAATTTTGGATGCTTTAGTTATAACCAACAAGACTATTCGCAAAAAATGCGACTATATATTTCCCGAAAGTTTTAAAAACCTGATACTCATATGTAATTGCCTTTCTGAACGTTTTTTTGCATATAAAACATCACGCTTTTACTTGCAGTTTTTGTCACAGACTGTTTGAATAAAAAACATAACTGGTTGTTTTCCATATCTCAAGGGTTTCCTTCATATGGCTGTACATCGTGGGTTTTCAGTTGGGCTACATTATATCAGGATGTACAGTAAAAATAAATCTTCAGCCTGGCTTTTAGTAATGAACGTTCAACTTTAAGGTGTGAGTAAGGGAAATTCTTTTAACAGGAATAAGTTTATATCAAGAATGATACATTTTTGGAAAGCTTATTTAGATCTTTAAAAGCTCATGTTAAAATTTTGAAGTAAATTTAAAATTTTAGAGTGAGTCAAAAACGAACGTTGTTATAAAAACGCAGCTCCATTTACAAAACGAGTTAAAGGGGAACTCAACTCAAAAAATCAAAATCGCTTTTTTGTACTATTTGGAAGAAAATGATGAAAGTCAGTTTTTAAATTTTCATAAAATCATTTTTCGTTCCCGAGATATTGCCATTTAAAATGTTTGCGCAAAACTTGATCTCCATGGCAACGTGACATCACAATGTTCAAAAAGAAAATGTAAATGACTGAAGAAATATTAGATCACTAAAATTAGTTACCCTGGCTTGTTTCCAGGTCTCTTCTATTTTTATATTGACAAACCTATAAATGGGGATCTGCTCAGGTAAGGGAAACAAAGTTTTAGAAAATGGTACAGTTTTCAACTGGACGTAACTTAAATCTAAATTCGCCATAGTAACAGTATTGGATGCTGATATATAGCTTTGTCAGCAAAACGTAATAGAGACCTGGAACCGAGTCGGGGTAACAATAGCAATAATTCTTTATGTTATTTTCACAACTGCAGTTACTTAGCACTCTACATGCAATGTTCTAACAATATATATCATTAAAAAATTCTGAGTTATTCCAGTATTTGTATGTCAGCAATATCTTCTTGAACGTTGTGATGTCACATTGCCATGGAGATCATGTTTTGGAAAAAACCTTTGAATGGCAATATCTCAAGAACGAAAAATGATTTTTTGAAAATACAAAAACTGACTTTCAGCACTTTTAAAAGCTGTTTCAGATAGGCCAGAAAAAAACAAAAAAACAAAACAAAAACAAAAACAAAAAAACTTGTGATTGTTGGTCAGCGCCGCAAGGTAGCTGATCTTTCATTTCCCCGTGTCTGTCAGTCAGTCGGTCCCGTTTGTGTTATGTTGCAGGTCTTACTTAGGCTGATACCTTGCAGGCTGCCAGAACTTAGGCTATATTGGTCCGTGGTTCCATTTAAAAACGCTCATGATTCAGTAGTTACATAATTGTGCGCCGTAAAAAGCAAAAATTGGACTGCAAACTTGCCAGAAGAATGATTCAGAGTGTGCAGGCCACTTTATTTGCCAAATTTTGTCATTCAATGAACCATGAATGCGTCCAGTCATACGTTTTATATATATGCTACCAAGAAGGCAAAGTAACTCCCATAGTTTCGACTGTATATTTTGAGTGACCCTAGGTTATATGCTGAATTTTGCGGAGTTTGTTGTGGTGTGTGTTTATTGATATTGGTTGTGAGGTTAAATGACCTAATAATGGACATGAGAGCTCTGCTGCTTCCAAGGTCCATGTTCTCTTGGATATACATGTTTTTATGTGTTTTCTTGTCTCGCTTTTTACTATAATTCCTATATTTTATGTTCTGCCTGAACTAAAAATCAAAGAAAAATTGATTGATAGGGTCAATGGTGCATTAAAATGACTTTCATTTTATTGTTTTTTGTTGAAAAGTTTGTGATAAAAAATAATGGGATTCAACACAAACCAACAATGCATATTATTTGAGAATTAATTTCGATTCCATTAAATCATCTTCAGCGGTTAAAACTGTTCAGGAAATCTAACAAAAAAGTCAAGTGATATTATTTATATACATTATAAATATTACCTTAACGGAAGAAATTGTTTACAGAAGAAGTATTTGCGGATTTAATTTTGCAGAGTAGGGGTCCAAAAATTGGCTTAATTTGCAGAATTTATTTTCGCAGATATCAGAGATTGGAGCAACAAAAAGGTTCAGGTACAACAGGGTATCAGGGTATCAAAAATTAGTTCCATGATACAACCGTTGCTCTTCTAATACATATGCTCCTTTACCACCTTTTCCATGTCAATTCAAGACTTACAAATAAAATGATAAGAAAAATGACTTTTTATGCAAATTACTTTGCGGAATGAATTTCTGTGGATATGAGAAACAAAAAAGTTTGCGGAATAAATCTTTTAAAATTTAGGACAAATCCGCAAAAATAAATTCCGCAAAAATTTGTTCCTCAAACAAGGTATATACTCTACTTTGACTTTCTTGAGTTTTCATTGTCTTTATGGGTCCTCTAGAATACCAATGAACAGATAAAACAGTTTGAAATGTATAATATTATTTCCTGCTAAAAGTACATGCACATGCTCACAGGAAAATGACTTGATCAATAGTATTCTATGATGAAACTTATTATATATATAATAGTTTTCAAGTAAAGAATGCTTGCGTTTAAACATTATGTCACTTGGTACGGCGTCTATATATATAAAATTAGTTTTGTTATTCATTATTGCTAGCAACTAAACTTGCATAATAATCACATTAACTTAAAGAATAATTTGTCGTAATATAAAAAGAGAAAGATTATATCATTGGATTTCTGCGAAAGCAAGAAATACATTAAAACCGGCTCTTGTTCTTTTTCTTCTTCTACTTACTGTCCAAACCCAGCGGTTTTTTGTATATTTCGTGCGTGCGTTTTTATGAAACTAAAACACCGTGCAATGCATGTCATGTCTCCCAGCGAAGAAACCCTTTTAGATTTACAAAAGTTTCTTTGATTAATATTAAATGGATTTTAAAAGAAGAAATACATATTTTAAGATGAAAAAAGAAAATCTGTAGAAGAAACTTCGAATTATCTTGAATTGTGATCATTCTGAAGTTCTCAGCGTTTTGTAAACAGAAGGGTGAAAAAGGTATACATTTTTTATTTTTTAAGTGAAAACACAAACATCTTCGTTTGTTTTGGTATATGGGTTGTTACTCTTTTTAGGCTTTGGATACTGAAGCTCAGCTCTTCAGCTCCAACATCAAAAATGTGTGTCTACTCTGCACCACTTACATACATTTAATGTTTGATGTTAATGTTTTAATGTTTTTAATGTTTCAATGTTTGATCAATTTTTAATATAGTTGTCAATGCCCCTTATTACTAATCACAATAACAAATTAAAACTTCTTCCAACTGTCTGTAAATTCAAAACACTGCACATCATGTAACAATACAAAACTGTCCTTTCAGCATATATAAGTATATACTTTTAATGATCAAAATTTTTGTTTACTTTTTTTGTTTGCAATCTTGAGAATTTTGTTCGTAATTAAGAACATTGGCAGGAATGTTTAAAAAATATGATTTACATACGTAATCACTGTGATATCTGAAAAGATCAATATAAGCTTAATATACATCATTTCTCACCCCAAAAATATATAAAGGATGTTTTATGTCATTCAGATCAATTAAGTTTATCGGTGTTGTATACATACATTATTGTTTCATATAGTGTCAATTGCACTTTTGCAATGTCCTGAGGTGCATACGAAATCAGAAATGCAATGTTATGTTATCATTCAACCGATTTTTCAAATTTCTTAAAGAATTTTTATAAACAGGATACGAATGTTAACTTAGATCAAGAACATTTGTAAATGCATGCCGTATTGCTAATCAAACTAAAACAGAAATTTCTGATTTCGGTTATATGTTGATTTTGGCGTATGTGGATGTGATTTGCATGACCAAAATTTGCTTGCTTTTTTGTGCTACTAGGAAAATTAACACATTAACATTAAATATCAAATACAGAACTTTGAGAGTTTATGAGTCAATCTATATATTAATAGCAGATTCTCCGTTTGTTTGTAAGTCACGCAAAATGGTGGATTGAGTTGTGAGCGAAATTATTTCTTTTTTTTGTGTGCGACGTGAGTTTGAAACAAATACATTGCAGCCCCAATCGAACGTGACTTTTTTTGGCTGGTGAACCAATAGAGATAACGTTTTCTTTTTGTTTTGTTAATTTTAGTTTAGTGCCCCTTTAACATATTGTGTAAATAAACTAGGACTAACTTCCATAGTCCGATTTCATCAACATTTCTAACTTTAATTCTTGTTTTTAACTTTGTGGTATTCACATGATGATTCAATGAACTTAGGTAGGTGATGTTTTGTACCGCCTTTTTGACAGTGTTGTTTAGTGAAAGTGTTGTGTAAAATGATTCTGTGATATTCTCGCATCTACATGATGCTCGTGATGCGGCTCGTAATGATGTCATATTTCTCGTTAAGCAACAGCCGTATGATTAAACAACGTTACAATAAGAAAGTTCTTGATCAATTATACATTAATCTAGTGCAGTGCATTAATCATAGTGCAAAAAAATGAATTTGTAATATAACATAATACCCAGATTGAAAAAATGAGCCAAACCCGCCTGATATAACATGGGATATAATTTTTGCATGAATTTGCAAGCTAGCTGACTTTCTTATACCGAGCTGCAGCCGGGTTTATTAATGGGTCAGCCCGCCTCATATAATCAGACTCTAAGCTAAAACAATTCATCTCCATCATTTAGCGTTCTATGTCTTGAATCATGTCAAAAGTTAGCAGACAAAACATCCACTGCCTATCTGCAATGACTGAAAAAAAAGGCAGTCTACTCCTTCACTGAAGACTAGCCTCTATTTGTTATGCACCTTGGCTAGCCCAAATTTCAATATTGAACTGTGGTGAATGAAGGAGGATGTTGGCTTTAACATATTATTGCTGTACAATGTGATAAGACTGTGTGCTGTGCTACTACAAATAAGCATTGCATTGCTGGATGGATACTGAAATTTTGTCATGATTACACATTATTTTTTGTTATGGTAGTAGTTTATGTACTATGCCTGGGTATATAAGTTTGGCATTATGTTTTTATCTGTTACTTCTTATCTTTTCGGTATTATATGGCTAGGGCATTTCATTGTTTCAATTACTTTTATTATTTTGATGTTTGGTTGTGTATCCCAAGTTAAAAGTCTTTATTTATTTATTATTATTATTATCGATAATGTTTTAACAGGATATTTACACTTCAGTTAAAATTAATTACTGCTATCAATGTGTGTCCTGCATAAAATAAAATCTAAGAAAAATTAAAGGCTAAAAATTATTTTACATGTATATACATTTTACATCTATACAATAACATGAATAAAAATACAACAGGTTTCAAACATAAGGAAAATGTACCCATCTGCCAAGCACCTCATCACTCGCAGAAATAGGCATTAATCTTATCTTTGAATTCTGTTAAGCTATCGCTGTTCCTTATTCCAAGCGGTAAATCATTATACATCTTAGCACCCTGATATTTGAATGCCTTTTTACCATACTCTAACTTAATCTTAGGAAGTTTGAGTAACATATTTCTGTTTCTAGTTCTCAGTTCATGTCTGTTAATTTCAAAATATTCATTAAACGTATTAGTCGAGTTTCCACTCAAACAGTTTTTCACAAGCAAAGTAGCTTTTGTTTTCATTCGACTTTCAATACTCTTGATCTTGATATCACCACCAACATATCGTCTAGCTCTGCTATCCAGTGACCTCAATTTTGTTTGCTGTGTAGGTGTAAGATGCAAACTGATCAAGCTACTGTATGATGATGGGTGCAATAACCATTTCATACACTTTGAAGGCCGCTTCTGTACTTAAAAATGATGTAAGCTTTTTCAGTAGACTTAATCTTCCAGCAGCCTTTTTATATTGTTTTTCGAAATTTCCAATTAATGTTAACTTTGAGTCAAACTGATTTCCTTAGTACGTATACGAGGTTGCATGCTGAATAGGAACACCATCCAGGGTTATTTTTAAGAAATCTTTCGTTTGGCTTGCTAATCACCTTGCTGTCCCAAATAGTACTGTCTCCGTCTTCCCTCTTTTTAAGTTAGGTATCAGTTCATTTTCAGTGAAATAGCTATGAAGCGTAGTTAATTCATCGTTTAGGATATTTTCAAGTACTGACAGGTTCTTGTGTGCAGCAAACACAACGGTATCATTAGCATATTGGATGCTATGGGCTCTCAACAGTTGCTCGTTAAAATCATCGAAGAACACCACGAAAAGCAGGGGTCCTAAAATTGAACCTTGTGGTACACCACTTGTAAGATGGAACGGTGATGACCTTTGATGTCCTATTTCTACTTGTTGAGATCTGCTGAACAAATAGTCAGTGAACCACTCTATCTCGACCGAGGTCACTCCATATCTGCGTAGCTTTTTCAAAATAACGTCATGACTTATGGTGTCGAATGCTTTTCTTAGATCTGAGAATACGGCACCTACCATTTGTCCGTTTTCAGCTGCCTCTCGAATTGTATCCAAGCTGTGGATACAAGCAAGCTGTGTTGACCGTTTTGTCCGGTACCCAAATTGTAAATCACACAGAAGATTGTTTATCTCCAGATATTCCAGTAACTGTGAATGGACTGATTTTTCGAGCAATTTTGATAAAACAGGTAACACGGAGATTGGCCTATAGTTCTCAGCCAGGTCTCGATTTCCTGATTTAAAAATTGGTACAATTTTTGCTTGTTTCCAAGCTATAGGTACAGTACTTGATTGAAGTGAAAGGTTAATAATATGATGAAGTGGGTCAACAAGGTCTCTGCAATCTTTCAGCATTCCTGGTGGTAACTCATCCAATCCGGTGGCCTTCTTTCTTTTCAGCCCTTTCAGAAAGTTTTTAATACTTTAGACACGTACTGGAACTTAAATCTCTTGTTAGTCCGAATTGTGATCTTCTCGGGACGTTTCCAGACAGAATCTATCATTTTCAGCGCTTTGAATTTGATATTGTTTACCGGTACTGTATAGTATTCACGAAATGTTTCTGAGAGTTTTTTGTTGCTGGCGGGAGTGTTTGCATTACTAACACTTCCTGGTTTTGTAGGATATACATCTTTAATTTTCTTCCAGAAACTTTTTGGATTTAATGTATTTTCCCTAATCATTTTCTTGTGGAATCCAGTTGACTCTTTCAAAGTCTTTATTCATTAAGTCTGGGTTGTATGATTTATAATTGCGGCATTTCACAGTCTTAGCAAGAAATTTTTGATTATCTATTTTTCTCATGCAAACAACTAAGTCATAATCACTAATGCTACTTGGAATTACTGTTGAATCGGCAATTGATGAGGGTTTATTCGTGGCAATAATATCTATCAATGATTTTGTTTCCTTTGTCACTCTTGTCGGATCTTTAATGATTTGAATAAAGCCATGTTCTCTTAAAATTGATTTAATGTCTTTATTGTCTGTGGGTTTCATAAAGTCCACATTCAAATCTCCCAAAAGTATGACTTCTTTTGATTTGTCAGAAAGGAGTGTTAATGACTCCGTTAATAAACCATTGTAATGCTTTTGCAAGTAATTTGAGCTTTGCGGAGGTCTATAATGTGTTGTAATGAGAAAGTTTTGCGAGTTTTTTAAAACAATCTCAATAACAATATTTTCTGTTCTTCTCCTTCCAAGTCGTACGCCTCACGTAATTGATGAAAAATTTAGCTCCAGTGTTGAGCCCGCATAAACATATATAGTATTGGTTGACTTTCCAATAAAAAGCTTTACAAATTCTGTCATTGAATTTGTGTTTTTAATTAAAATTATTTTTAGGATAAAAGCGTACATGAATTTACTTTTTGTTTTTTGTTTTGTTTTTTATTTCAACCATGTCATAGCATGATTATCTTTTTCTGCATTTTTATATATACAATTGAAATATTTTTTAGGTAAGATTAATAATAAAAATGCACGTAAACCATTAAAGAAATGAAACTCATGGTTTTTATCATGATGTTGATGGTTTTGGGAAGAACAGACTATCATTTCAAAAATTCATTAACGATTGCTAACCAATGTAACTTTGGCACAAAAGAAACACAGTTGGAAGGTATCGTTTTGTTTTCAATTCACATTTCGTATTGTTATTCAATGTTTTGTATGTCTGGGTAAACAGTTCTGTGCTTTTGCTATTTTTACACAAAAGTTACTTCTCTTCTGCATATAGATATATATTCCGAGCCATATTGCTATTAGTTTCAGTTTTAAATTTTCTGTTTTAAATGTAAGAAATGAATTTAAAAATTAATGCTTGAAAAGAAACTTTTACACGAGTTAAATTCTACGACACAACGCATACTGAACACTTGGTGGCGAGCGACGCCGCCTGGGCGGCTATCTTATTATACTAATTCACATTGTGCATCCCACTTTTATTTTAGACAGTGATATATTTAGTTTTAATTTACGGTCATCGTCCTCTTATGTGCGCATAAAACCATGTAGAGGCGAGAGACACTTTTTTCACGATTATTCCAAAAGCACGTAGCATCACTTGACGTCAGTTTTTTTATGATCACGGGGGGAATCATTACATTGCATCCCCAATCGAACGCGATGATTTTGGGGAAATATCTCGAGAACCAATAGGGATAACTGACGTTTTTTGGGGTCCGTGATACGGGTGAAGGGGTGACGCAAAATTTGGGCGTAAATTGTATTTGGTCCTGCGGATATGACCTCATCAAAATCTTTGATCGACGATATCTTTGCAATGGTTGATCGTAGCGAAACAATCCGATACACTTTTTTGATCAGTTTTTCAAGCTCTACAACATAGGTACACTTTTGAGTTGTGATTCCATGATTTATTTTTTCATCACGTATTTTTGACATATCCTTTTCGAAATTAAAGCCGTAAAAAACTTTTACACGAGTTGCTAGTCTTATTATACTAATTCGCGTTGTGCATCCCACTTTTATTTTAGACAGTGATATATTTACTTTTAATTTAGGTCATCGTCCTCTTATGTACGCGTAATACCACGTAGAGGCGAGAGACACTTTTTTCACGATCATTCCAAAAGCATGTGGCATTTGACGTCAGTTTTTTTTATCACGGGGAATCATTGCATTGCATCCCCAATCGAATGCGACGTTTTTGGGGAAATATGTCAAGAACCAATAGGGATAACTGACGGTTGGTCATAGCGAAACGATCCCATACATTTTTTTGATCAGTTTTCCGCGCCCTACAACATGGGGACACTGTTGAGTCACGATTTCGTAATTGAATTTTTCATCACGTTCGTTTCAAAATTAAAGCTGTAAAAAACTTTTACGCAAGTGACTAGTCACACATTAATAACTTTGAGATGAAGAGAAACACTAAAGCATATCCTCATTGTGTCAGTGGTTCAAATAATCCTATTTCTATACTTGGATCAGATTAGAAACAGGAACAAAGCAGATAGGCAAACCTGCAGCAACTTGCATCTTTCTTTATTGCTTCAAGTTCTCCATCCAAATGCTTCAAATACTGTAAACAACAAAAAAAATGGCTCATAAAAATATAAAACATGTCAACAACCCAGAGAATATTTTTAAACCTTGGGTAATCGCCATCCGACTTTAGTGTTCTGGTGTTGAGCTTCAGAAACCATGGATTGACAACATGCTAACAATCTGCGGATATTTATCTCAGATTTCGTTTCTTTCTTCAGTTTCATTATTTTACATCTAACTTCTGAAAAGACAAACACTTGTTGCATTATTCATAATTATGGTCTTATGCTTCAGTTGCGATGATATAGCATAATCAAAGGGATTACTACTTCTAAAGTTAAAGATTAGGACCCAATTCAAATAACATCAGTTTCTTCAGCTACATACAATACATACAGGTCATAAATATTTTAACAATTCCACTAACATAGATATTATAAACAACTTTCGTAAAGAAACCTGACAATTAAGATACAAAACATTTCTATAGTCAAAATCTTACGAAGACAGTTAAAACTTTTTTAAAAATAGAAAAGCATGATTCACTCTGAACCCTAAAAGCCAAAATCAGTAGCGATTTGACGAAGTGTTGTTGAGTGGTTGTTGCTTATCATAGCTTTTTTATGGGTGTCTACAAACAATCAATCAAAAATTTTCACTTCAAAATATTCTTTCCTTTAGCCAATATAACATTACTTATAAACTATTGATACAATCATCTGAAAAACTACACCAAAAATTTGATTATTGAAGCCTAACTTGAAATTATTTTGGTTGTATCGATTTTTTCACAAAGAAATCTCATAAGGATTTAAGTCTGTGGATATTTATCTCAGATTTTGTTTCTTTCTTCAATTACATTATTTTGGCATCTAAATCTGCCAAAAGAAAGCTGGCAGATTTTCAACACACAGCAATGAGGAAGAAACGGACAAAAAGAAATAAGAAAAAGAACAAGATGCCCGTATGGGCAGAAAGATTTCTGCAAAATCTGTTGAAGCATAAAAAATGAAAAATGTTATGACAATTATGAAATTCGACAAAAAATGTTACACGATCAAAGAGGGCTCGAACCACCGACTTTTCGGTTAGCAGCCAAGTAACTGCGCCACAGAACTACATATGTCTCTGTAATGTATAAACTGCTAGCTTTAAACAGTAAGAAAAAAATGAAGGTGAAAAGCCGGTTGTAATGTATTTCTTGCTTTCGCAAAAACCCAAAATCGAAATATTTTATGACATTTAAAAATTTCATCAACGCGGGATCGAACCACCGACCCTTAGGTTAGTAGTTGCTGTACTAACCCACTGTGCCACGGAAGCCATGCACGTTAGCATTGATATAAATATATATAGCTCTTTTGACTCTTCTGTTTACAAACCGTTGAGAACTTCTTTTTAGTTGAAAAAGAATGATCACTGTCCAAGATAATTATAAGCTTCTTTTATATATTTTCTGTTTTCACCTTAAAATATGTACATCTTCTTTAAAATTCATTTAATATTGATCAAAGAAACTTTCGTAAATCTTTCGCTGACATGCAATGCACGGTGCTTTGGTTTCATGTAAATGCACACACGAAATTTCAAAAAATCCGCTAGGTTTGGACAGTAAGAAAAAAACGAAGAAAAAAAAAACGCAAGCCGGTTGTAATAGCTTTCTTGCTTTCGCAGAAATCTAAAAAGAAGAAGAGAATCTAAATCTATTATTTATGTACATTTTGTTTATGGCAAACTCAATTAATTTATGTACATTTTCTTCTATTCAAATTCATCCTCACGGCAAAGATTCAACAATTTTAGACACAAATTATTCTGTAGAACTAGGTATAAAAACGTTCTAACCTGATTCAAAACTTTGATCATTATAACTACAAGTTTTCCTTTACTTTGGAGAGCGGTTATGTATATAGGAGTTATCGAATGAAACATTGGTACCAACGCAGTAAGGGCCGGGACTGGGAGAGAAGAGACTTTCAAGAAATATCAAGAAAGGGTCATCGCTGTGGTAACGTTTCTGACACCTCTAGCTTAAAACTCCTAAAGACTAAAGGATCGATAAGCCATGCTTTCACAGTTTGCATTACTAACTTACCGTAGAGATTAGGAGTGAATGAGTAATATCATAATACGGAAGGCTTTAATGATTTGCACAGCACACAATAGGCACATGATTGTGATTGTGGATATTATGTGCATCTGCATATGTTATTTCACATTTCTTTAAATATATGGTTCCTATAGAACACCTGTCTTTCATATTCACTATACGCTTCATTAATTTTTATATTGCTTTTAAACTCACTTTTACGGCAGATCTATGTAGCTGGTAAGTGCCATCTTTTGAAGCATTATCATTATATCATGCTACCCGAATTTGATAATATCCAATATATTTATTGTTAAACTTTACTTTCCATGTTTCTATTAATTATCTTTTTAGTGTTTATGCCGAAAAAAAAAATTACCAACAAGTATATGGTGGATTACTATTGGGCCTTCTGTAAGGACCTTACAAGCCCTTACGGATTGGTCCATGACCAAAAGACACTATCAGAAGACACCTTATCCGGTCTCCTTAAGTCAAGGAGATAGGGTTGACATAGGGTTCTCAGAATTTTCTGAGACTGCCTGGCGAAATCACAAATACGTGTGATTCAGAAAAGTCATTGACCCTCTCATAGGGTCCCTCAAGATTGCAGATATAAGCTGCAACATTACAGGTAATATTATGTTTCTGAGGACGCCTTCAAGTTTGCCGCAAGCCTCCAATTGGAGCTGAGTTCCCTAGCACAGAAAGTGAACCTCGTCCCTCTGTCAAGAGGAGATTGGCCGACTTCCAAAGAGATGAAGAGTCAGAGCTTGTACGAGAAAATGATATACCAACGAAAAAGAAGAAAAAGAAAAAGAACACAGTTTGACTTTTCAGTTTGACTATTCACGCTTTTATTATGTAGCGACTGTAAAGAAAAAACCTTTTCTTTAATTGGAGCTTGCCTGATTGGTAGCTTACCGCTACTTGGCGAAACATCCGGATTATGGACAAAAACTGCAACATTACAGGTTATGTTTCTTTATAAGGTATTCATTATTCGCAATAATATTCTACTTTAGTACAGTTCTTTGTCTTATGTAATATTTTTTATCCCTTAGGAGACATAAAGTTAACAGTAAAGAAAATTGGGGACTTTCTTCGTAAAGAACTGCCCTTTCTGGATGCGTTCGTCGAGGACGCATTCAAGTTTGCCGCTAGCCTCCAGTTGGAGCTGGCGTGGTTGGATGCAGATTGCGCCATCTTCCGCAAGGAGGGCACTAGGGACAGCTACGTGGAGGATGTAGCTAACAAGCTAAGCTCTATGAACATTCAGTCGAATCCTCGTCCCTCCGTCAAGAGGAGACTGATGGACTTTGGAATTGAGGACAGGGAAGATGACGAGCCATTAAAGAAGAAAAAGAAGAAGAGTTCAGAGAAAGAAAAAGAAGAAGGTTCCGAGGTTGAACACGAGAAAAAGAAACGTAAAAAAAAGAAGAAGAATTGACAGAAGAAGTTTATTTGTTTTTATTTTATTTTCTTTCATGCTTTTCTTTTATTCCAATAGTTCTTCCTTACGGCAAATTATTCTGTAGGACTAGGTATAAAAATGTTCTAACGTGTTGAAAAGTTTTATATAAATAGAAGACTTAACTTACAATTCTATGCATAGTAGCGGTGACGGTGCTGTATAAGGGAGATGGTACCAACGCAGTACTGTGTACTAGGTGGGAAGAGACTTTCAAGAAATTTGAAGAATGGGTTATTACTTCTATTTCGACAGTTTATGTTTATGTTTATGTGAGTCAAAAAAAGTATCTCGTTTTCACAAAAAATATCTTTCGATTGAATAATTATGAAATACTATATAACTTATTTCTGAATAGAGAAATCCTTTACCTATATTTTATCACTTTTCTAATTTGGTTCAGTAGAAAAAAGTTATGGACAAAAGACTGGAAGCGGTCCTTCTAAAAATCTTTGAAAAATGGACAAAAAAGCTGAGCAAAATGTCTCAAGACAAGATTTATGTTTTTATTGCAAACCAGAAGGGAATGAAACACATACACAATTAAATATGCTAAAACTGGTTTTTCTTACTTACCGTAAATGACCGATTAAGCGCCCTGGGCGCTTATAAAATATTTTAACTTTTACAGTGGGCGCTTATACGGACGGGGCGCTTAATTGAGTCCTGGGCGGTTAATAAAAAAATCACTAAAATCACTAATACAGTGTATCTTTTTTAACATTAAGAAAACTACTCTTCTTTTCTTTTTCGAATAAAAATGTCTCGCTTACAACCTGTTAACTTTAAGTTGGCTTATCACGTCAGTTTTGAATGTGCAATACGCGGACATCATGTTTACAAAGATCGTTGGACACCTTCTATTGATGAAAAGCTCAAATGCAAAAAAGATGATAGAGACAAAGCACTGGACTACGATTCACATGCAATTGGAGTGTACAAAGCAGGAGATTTAAATTTGTTAGTTGGGCATATTCCAATTGAGATATCAGCCCTGATGGATTATTTTCTCAAAAAGTCTGAAGAAAACTACCTTGATGCAACAGTTATCGGCAAAAGAAAAGGTGAAGTTGGCTTGGTTGTCCCAGCGCGTTATAATGCTGTTACAGCTGACAAAAGAACTGCTTGTGTCCTGCTCGAGCAACTTCAAAAAAAAAGCTCGATAAGTACTCACACTTTCAAATGAAAATAATTCATTCCAGCGTTGTTAAGTTACCTACACTATGCTGAAATATATGTTCAACTAAAAACGATGTTTTCTTCTCAATATTTTATCTTTTTGCCGAATAAGCGCCCAGTTTCAGTTTTTGGACCTGGGCGCTTAATTGGAACCTGGGCGCTTATTACAAATTTTTGCTCTAAACCTGGGCGCTTAATTGAACGGGGCGCTTAATTGAGTCCTGGGCGCTTAATCGGTCATTTACGGTATGCCTTACAATAACTTAAGTAAAAAGTTTAAACTTTTTTCTAATCATAAATATAAAAAATGATCCTTCCATATTTATTCAATCTAAAGATATTTCTTGTGAATAACCGGTACTTTTTGTTGACTCACCCAGCATATATATTAAATTTTCTAAAACCCAGGTGGAATATGTTCTATACGCCCCATTGACTCTAACACACCGCACTTTTAGGTTTGCGGAATGCCCCGTTCTTGAGATATGAGCGTTAGTAGTAGTGCCGTGTCATATCCCATGCCGGTTCATATCCTTATACCCCATGGCTGTGCCACGTCATATCAATAGTCCCCAACAGGCCATTGCTGTGTCAAACCCAACATCTTGTGCCGTGTCATATCCTTAGATCTAAACACAGTGTCATGATACAACTTTCTCATCGGTCTGACGGTCTTAGCCTTGTGAGACCTATTGCCTTTAATGATTTCCTCAAAGAAAATACTAATAAAATATATCTTTAAATATATGGCTCCTATACAACACTTGTCTTTTTTATTCGGTATACGCTTCATTAATAATTAATTACTTTTTATATTGCTGTTAAACTCACTTTTACGGCAGATCTACTTTGAAGTTGCAGCTAGTAAGTGCTATCTTTTGAAGTATTACTATTATTATCATGTTGCCTGAATTTGCTGATATCTTATAAGTTTATTGTTAAACATTACTTTTTATATTTCTATTAATTATCTTTTTAGTGTTATCGCCGAAAAAAACAGAGAAATGTCAGGTCGACTATTATTGGGTTTTCCGTAAGGACCTAACAAGGCCTTACGGATTGGCGCACAACGAAAAGACATTGAGTGAAGATAGTTTATCAAGTCAACTGAAATCTTCAACTTTCGAGGCCCTTTCTTTCTATTATCTTTTTAGTGTTTTCCCCCAAAAATACGGAAAGGTGCATGGTGGATTACTTATGGGCCTTCTGTAAGGATCTTTCAAAGCCTTACGGAATAGCCCATGACAAAAAAAGCCTATCAGAGGAAACGTTGTGCAATATTCTTAAGACATCAAATTTTGAGGCCCTATGTCATCCGGACATAGGGTTCTCAGAATTCTCTGAGACCGTGTGGGGGAGCCATGAGTATGTATATGCGAACTTAGACTGCGTAAAATACGTCCACAGATTCCATAAAGCCATTGAGCCTCTTTTGCAATCATTTAAAATTGCAGATAAAAACTGCAACGTTACAGGAAACATTATGTTTCTTTATAGGTTATTGATTATTTGAAACAATCTTCTAATTTAATACACTTCTTTGTCTTATGTAATGTCTTTTATCTCTTAAGAGACCTAAGAGCGGCTGTTTGCCAAATTGGTCAATTCCTATAACAAGAGCAGCCCTTTCTGGAGGACGCATTTAAGTTTGCTAACAAACGGCATAAGGATGCAGTCTGCCCTAAGTTTAGGGCAGAACCAGTTGGTGCAAATATATCGAAGATGTCGGCGACAAATTGTCGGCTATGAAGATCGATGACGAACCACCTCGATCTGCGAAAAGAAAGTTAACAGACTTCGCAACAGAGGATAATGATGGTGAAAATGATGAAAATGTTGAAAAACTAAAGAAAAACAACAAGAAGATGTTGCAGTGCATGCATTCAAGTTTGCCGCCAGCCTCCAGTTGGAGTTGGCATGGTTGGCGGCATATCGGTTCTTCGCGAGCCATCCAGAATGGGCCGCCAACAAACTGCACAAAGAGGAATGCTGCCCTAAGTTTAGGGCAGATCGAACATGGCTAACGTATGTTGAAGATGTGGCCGACAAGTTATCTGCACTTACCATTGAACCAGAACCTCGTCCTCTTGTCAAGAGGAAGTTGGCTGATTTCAAATTTGATGACGATGATGATGACGAATTGGACGCGGTTTGCAGCAAAAAGAAGAAAAAGAAGAAGACAGTTTGAAAACACTTACAAACATTCCTTACATTTTTCTGTTTCGATAAAAAAATGTTACATACTTTACTTTTACTCCTATTCATTTAGTTCTTCCTTACAACAAAACTAATAATCTTAGAGGCAAATTATTCTATAGGACTAGGTATAAAAATGTTCTAACGTCAATGAAAACTTTTATATAAATAGAAGATTTATGCAATTCTATGCATACATATTACTTTTGGGCCTTCCGTAAGGATCTTTCAAAACCTTACGGAACGGCCAACGATCAACACTTTGTCCAATGTTCTGAAAGCGACAAACTTTGAAGCCCTATGTCGTCCGGACATAGGGCTCAGTGAATTATCTGAGATGATTTGGCAGAATCACGAATATATTGCATAAAATACGGATTGTATGAAATACATTAACAGATTTCAAAAATTATTGGATCCGTTAATTCCATCACTAAAGATAGCAGATAAAAACTGCAACATTACCGGTAATATTATGTTTCTTTATAGGGTTTTGATTATTCGCAACTATCTTCTTTGTCTTATGTAATGTTTTTTATCTCTTAGGAGACGTAAGATTGGCCGTGAGTCAAATAGGCGAATTCCTTGAAAAAGAGCACCCCTTTTCTGGATGCTTTTGTCGAAGATGCGTTTAAGTTTGCCATCAGCCTCCAATTGGAGCTTGCCTGGTTGGCAGCTCATCGCTATTTGGTGAATCATCCAGATTGGGCTGTCACAAAGATGCACAAAGAAGCAGACTGCCCAATGTTTCCTAAGGAGGGGACTTGGGCCAGCTACGTCGAGGTGAGTTGAGATCCCTCAGCATACAGACCGATCCTCGTCCCTCTGTCAAGAGGAGGCTGGCGGATTTTGAAGTTGATGAAGGGGACAATGACATGCCAATGAAGAAGAAAAAGAAGAAGATCGATGAAGGGTCAGAGGTTCCATGTGGAAAAGCCATGAATATGTTTTACAAAATGCTAAGTGCCTGGAGTACTTGAAGCCATTTAACAAGGCCCTGGATCCAATTATACCTTTGTTAAAAGTTGTATACAAAAACTGCAAAATTGCAGGTAATATTATGTTTATTTATAGGGTTTTCATTATTCGCAACAATCTTCCACTTTAATAAACTTCTTTGTCTTATGTAATGCCTTTTATCTTTTAGGAGACGTAAGATTAGCCGTGAGTCAAATTGGCCAATTCCTTGAAAAAGAGCAGCTCTTTCTGGATGCTTTAGTCAAGGATGCGTTTAAGTTTGCCACCAGCCTCCAATTGGAGCTTGCCCAGTTGGCAGCTAATCGTTATTTGGCAAAGCATCCAGATTGGGCTGCCAAAAAGATGCACAAAGATGCAGACTGCCCAATGTTTTGTTAGGAGGGGACTTGGGCCAGCTGGCAATCTGCATTCCCTCAGCATACAGCCCGATCCTCGTCTCTCTGTCAAGAGGAGGCTGGCGGATTTTGAAGTTGATGATGGGGACGATGACTTGCCAATGAAGAAGAAGAAGAAGAAGATCGATGAAGGGTCAGAGGTGGAACATCAAAAAAGAAAAAGAAGAAGAAGTTTGACTATTGACTATTGACGGTTTTACTCACGCCTTCACTTGTATTCGTTTTTATTTAAAAAGAAAAATCCTTTTCTTTCATGCTTTTCTTTTATTCCAATTCACCATCATAAAATATTCTCTTGGTTTGGTGAACCAATGAGATTGCAAAGAAATGTTTCAATGCAACATTTGCCTAGTGGAAAACCCCCTTAATGTTACTTGCATGCGCGAAGCACGCGTATTACCTACGTAAGATAAGAAAATTATAAATTAAGATCAGAAGAAGAATTGTTATGTCATACGTCAGAACATGAACCCTAACAAATAATAATGAAAAAATGACAAGTGCTGTGTCGAATTTTTTTACGTGTGTGTGTTTTTTGTGGTGGGGTAAATTATCGTTTGACATATCCTATGATAACAAACGATAATTTCATGTTTCGCAGTTTCAAACGTCGGACAAACCCTTTCAACAGGAGCTTGAAAGCAGTTCTTGTTTCAAAGAAGGGGTAATAAAGTTTTGCTTCAGCACTCGAAGCCGGGAACTTAAGTCAAACATACATTGACACGGTTCAGGCGGTGAAGAAGTCATCCATGGATGTCCAGTCTTCCGACGGACAAGGGATGCTTCTGCAATACGTGACGAGCCATGTTAGCAAAATGACAGATCACGAAACTATTGCAAGTATGTCTCTGTTTCATTCACTACATAGCTAGCTAGCTGGTACCATACGAAGTTATCTTATGTTATAGACACTTGTCCTGAGGACATCAGCGGCTTAGACGCTGCGCAGCTGTATGGGAATTTGCTCCAGCCCTCGGAGCCGGAAATGGCCATACCGTTTACAAGGTGGCGTGGACTAACGGAAAAACAAAAGTATTTGTCGTTCCAAAATTCACGACAAGCTTGACTAACTCTGTGGTACAAAAGACGGCCGAGACATGCGGACAACATATCTTTGAATACGTACATGTCCAGGTTCAAAACTGGCGACGAATTTCCTGGCCCGTGTAATGATGCGGAAGTCATGTTAGTTGGTAGGTAGTTGATTGCGTTTGTTGCCCTGTTGGCGTTAACATATGAAATACTTTAGTTGTATACGTGCTTTTGCAGCATTCCACACGTTGTCACTGTACAACGAGGAGTCTTTCTGGCAACACTGGCTGCTGAACATTCCGTTCCGAGATTAGAATCAAATCGTCACCTACTATATTGCTGTTAGTTATGGGTGAAAGCAGCATCACATCTGGTACAACTAGTAAGAGACATCTCATATGACACTGAGAGTGATGATGATGGAACTCCCTCCCTATCTACTTCCAAAGCCAAAGAAAACATGTTTTAGGTTTTAAAACCTATATGCTTGTCTGATTATCGCGCAGACATGAAGCTAGTACGACAACGAAACTGAATAGCAGGAAGGACATTAAAATCGAAGTAAGTGAGTGATAAATAATTTAAAGCCCAAAATCTGATACACAAATTAATTCATTATTTTCGATGCATTTTAGTGCTGGAAAGAACGATGACGATGATAAGACCCTATGGCCAAGCCTTTTTTAAACTCAACGAGGATGTGTTCGTTAAACGTATGAAAATCTATACTGCAGAATATTTGAGACGGCCTCGTGTGGCGTTTTCAGAGTATGCCCACACAATTGTTGACAACATGCCATTGATTATAGAACGTTTGGAAGTACCCTCACCAGTCGTGTTAGAAAAATTCTAGAATGTCTGCAACTAAAAATGGGTTCCTCTTGTTAAGGTTTTAAATAGGAATCCAAACCAAGATGACATTGAATTGGCGTCAAGCAGGATATACAAGAAATGGTGAACTTAACAACAAAAAGTAAGTTCATAAACTCTGTAATGTAGAACTTCTGTGATGCTGTTAGGTCCACACTACAAAGCCATGAAATACTGTCTGTATGAATCAAAGGATCTTGTCACACCTACTACTGAAAATTATCTTGACGACACCGTCAAACAAATGCTACTGGTTATGGCCAAAAGCAGCATCACGCCTACCACAACATCTTGTGGAACTGTATGACACTGAAAGTGACGATGATGGAACTCATACAGCTGAGGATGAGCTCTGTCCCTTTCAACTTCCAAAGTGGAGGCAAAAGAAGAAAAAGCACAACAGTACCGAAAACATGCTATAGGCTGTAAAACCTATATGCTTGTCTTGATTATGGGGAGAACATGTAAGATGTTCCAGCGGGTGAAGTGACCCAGTCCATTTTAATGGATAGCCGCTTTTACAGGGCAGATATTGTGTCGTCCAGTGCACGAAAAGATAAACTCGAAGTGTCATTATATGCGGGACTTTATGTCGAAATTTACTACAGAAAATTCCGCTTTGTGTTAAGAAACCCGAAGGATGTGTACGACAAGTTGAACCCAAAATGTCATTATATGCAAGACTTAATGTGGTCACCTACCACTGAAAATTATCTTGACGACACTGTCAAGCAAAAGCTGCTAGTAATGGGCGAAAGCAGCATCACGCCTTGCACAACTAGTAAGAGATGTCTTGTAGAACTGTATGACACTGACACTGATTGTCACATATGTTGCTAGCCTTGTTGTGTATATGAAGTAAATGTCTCAGATAAAAATCTTCTTGGTTATTTGTTTTAGACAACATGTCAAGAACTCCTACAAAAGAGACAAATGCGGTCGTGTATTTCAACCATTTGAGGAAAGATTTTATTAATCTGTATGGTTTAGCACACAGGCCTAATACAGCTTCAAACAACGACTTCACGAGGAAGCTGAGCACTGTGGATTGCGAGTTTTTGACAAGACCTAACGTTGCAGTCAGTGAATTCGCTGACACGTTGCAAGCTAACGTGATGTATTTGAAAGAAAATATGGCAAATTTGAACAATGAGTCTTTAGAACTTTTTCTTAAAAAGTTTGGAAAGGTCGACAAGGACATTATGGTCCTCAATAATAAAGACTCCCACGTGGGCGATGTGGCAAAGTCTTTAAAAGTGGTTGCGGAGTGGGTAAATGGCGATAACCAGTTCATCCAAGAATTCATAAGTGGAGCGCTACGCTTCAGTAGCAGTATGTATCTTGCGATGATCTGGCTGAAGTGTTTCCGCTTTGTCTTAAGGAACCAGAAGGAAGTGTTCGACAAGTTGAACCCCAAATGTCACTATATGCGAGACTTTATGTTGTCACCTACTACTGAAAATTATCTTGACGACACCGTCAAACAAATGCTACTGGTTATGGCCAAAAGCAGCATCACGCCTACCACAACATCTCGTGGAACTGTATGACACTGAGAGTGACGATGATGGAACTCATACAGCTGAGGATGAGCTCTGTCCCTTTCAACTTCCAAAGTGGAGGCAAAAGAAGAAAAAGCACAACAGTACCGAAAACATGCTATAGGTTGTAAAACCTATATGCTTGTCTTGATTATGGGGAGAACATGTAAGATGTTCCAGCGGGCGAAGTGACCCAGTCCATTTTAATGGATAGCCGCTTTTACAGGGCAGATATTGTGTCGTCCAGTGCACGAAAAGTTAAACCCGAGTGTCATTACATGCGGGACTTTATGTCGGAATTTACTACAGAAAATTATCTTTATGACACAGTCAAACTTTCATTCCTGATCTCATTCAGGTAGTCACAGTATCTGCCCATGTTGGTTGTAAGATTACATCGGTGTGTGTGAAATTATATTGTTGGTTTGAATATAAATGCTTGTAATAAATGATTGTCGTCTGTAACTATACTGATGCTTGTCACGGCAGTTCTCTGCCTTGCAAATTTAAATCTGTCTTCAAAACTTATTTTTAGATAGCAAAAATGAGTTTCTCATCTTCTTTTGAACTTTACCCTAGGGTACAAATTTTAAAGAGACGTGAATGTGCAGGAAATTGCAGCTTGTATGGAGCAAAAGGAAAATGCCAGACACGAATGCATCAGTTCCTTTTTGGCAAACTGAGACGGTTGTGGCGATCTATCCACGAAAGGTAATAATCAGTGCTGTCAATACTTACCTTAATGTTGTCACTAAGGCGGTGTTTACATGAGCCCGTAGCGAGATTCCATCCATAGTGAAACACATGAATTTCATTGCGGTATTTGGTGTAACACTTTGAAACTTTTACATGAGATACCCTGTAGTCAAACTCACTACGGGTCTGAGAATTCCGAGAATTCTCATGTAAACAGCCAGCCCATAGTGAAATGTGAAATTTCCATAGTTGAGAATGCCAAACACATGAAGAACATATAAATATATTACATTATATTACATAATATAATACATTACGATAAAGAAATAAACGACTCTTTTAACCTTGGAGCAAGGTTTAAAATTGTGAAGGAAAATAATGGATTCAGGTAGGGAAATATAATCTTTTTACATATGTTCATATGCTTTATATGCTTTTATTTTTTCTTTATCATATATTTGTGACGTTCCAGGGGATTTTGATAACAAACGATATTAACATCAATATTGTTATTATCGTTAACGGAACTACAGAGTAACGTTATTATCGTTAATATCGCTAATATCGTTAATATCGTTAATATGGCAAGAGCACAGATTACCGTTACTATCGTCAAAAAGTTTTGTTCAAGACGTTTGTTTATACATTTCACATACGTGTGTCGTTTTATGAAGTTCTAAAATAACCGTGATTTAATTATTATTTCGCCAAATAGCAATCAATTCAAAACAAACTCGCTTGTTCATGACATGAACTGATTCATTCAATTATGACACGCAGACATATATTTTTCTAGAAAAAACAAAGCACTTTTTTTTCATTTGTTATTCCTGTACCTTCAGCACAAATCTGAAAAGCCACTTTAAAATACCGTGTCATTTGATTTGGTAATGTATTATTTTGAAATGTACATTTGCAGGTAGCACGCGTTTGTGTATTAAATTGAACTTAATTAAATTGATCGCAACGTTTTCAGTGATCATTATTGATTTTTGTCATTTCGTCCATGTTTTCAGGTTCTACATTAGGATGAAGGATGAATGTAGGAAGGGACGAATGAAAACATTTTAACGTCGGCTTGACGAGTTGCAAAAATTCTCTTTTGAAATACTCACCTTCATTTAAATATAATATTACCTGTTTCCTTCAGTTTGTTATGAAGTTTATGTGAAAAGTTGTCTGAAAGTTGTGTTTACACAGGGCTCTAAAACTTTACTTGAGGGTAATTCCAAAATTGAATTTCTTACGCCGTAATCAAGCAAAAGAAAGATTAATATACACGAAATCGTTTCCTTGTCACAAATAAAATGATCACATGTTTAATATTAATGTTATTATCGTTAATATCAAAAATATAGTTATTTTCTTACTATAATTTCGTAATTATAGTATATATAATATATATAACGATAATAGCGATAATAACGATAATAACGATATTAATCATAATAACGGTATTAACGATAATAGCGCTATTAACTATAATAACGCAACGATAATTATTAGCGATAATATCGCTAATTCTATTGTTTTATTAACAATATTATCGTTAATAATTATCGTTAATATCGTTTGTTATCAAAATCCCCTGGAACGTCACATTTGATTATTTAAATGATACTCGATATTATTTTAGTGCTCAAAAAGTGTTGAAGAGATGATTGTCAAATTTCGCAGCAAAACCAAACGTTCAAGTTTCACTGCGGATGATATCTCGCTACATGCTCATGGAAAGAGAAGAACATTTCACTACGGTCTGAAGTTTCACTACGGACAATGTCTCACTACAGGTTCAAGTAAACGCCGCCTAACATACTTAAATATGGAACGGTTAAAGTGGCAAAAGGTTAAGGACCGTCTGGCTAATGGGACAACCGAGGACACGTGGCTGCATTGCAATTCTTGTTTTGTGAGAAAAGCCACAGTTACGTACCCGGTTGTCCTTATGCGGAAACCGAACCGAAAACCTTAGCAGTGCATTTGCACTGAAGAGTGATATCATGTGCCAAAGGTTAGCAGTACTTGTGTTCTCGGTTTATTCGCAAGTAGTCAGCTAACGTTAGAACGTCTCTTTGATTTGTAGCTTGAAGATTTTGATCCCGTGTTACGAACGTTAACAAAGGAAGATCAAAATGTGTTGCAGCTGATAAGTATCCATACCGACTACCGTTGTGCTAGTCATGGATGTCGCACTCGAACGGGAGTTTGGCAACTCAGTTTTGTGTTGCTGCTGGTTGAAGAACGAATTTGAGACCTGAAAGATGTCAAGGGAAGAAAAAAATTGGAAAAGGTTTTCCAATACCTCATGACAAAGCCTGACTGCTCTTACAGGTAAGAACTAGCCCAAGTTCGTTCAATATCGCCACTATGTTGATTAACATGGCAAATGGTGTATTTCAGCGGTTACTATACCTTGCCGCTGGAAAGAATTCCTGAAGGGAACACAACGGTGTACAGGAGCCGAGCATGTCAAATGAAGGGAATTGAAACTGCCATCTGGCCCATACTGTACAATTGTGACAGTTTGTGCGAGAGCAGTCTTTGCAGGAAGGTAGCGCTTTGTTGTGTCCGTTCGTTGTTGACATTTAATGTGACGTACATTACATTACCGTTTTTTGTGGTGGGGTAAATTATCGTTTGACATATCCTATGATAACAAACGATAATTTCATGTTTCGCAGTTTCAAACGTCGGACAAACCCTTTCAACAGGAGCTTGAAAGCAGTTCTTGTTTCAAAGAAGGGGTAATAAAGTTTTGCTTCAGCACTCGAAGCCGGGAACTTAAGTCAAACATACATTGACACGGTTCAGGCGGTGAAGAAGTCATCCATGGATGTCCAGTCTTCCGACGGACAAGGGATGCTTCTGCAATACGTGACGAGCCATGTTAGCAAAATGACAGATCACGAAACTATTGCAAGTATGTCTCTGTTTCATTCACTACATAGCTAGCTAGCTGGTACCATACGAAGTTATCTTATGTTATAGACACTTGTCCTGAGGACATCAGCGGCTTAGACGCTGCGCAGCTGTATGGGAATTTGCTCCAGCCCTCGGAGCCGGAAATGGCCATACCGTTTACAAGGTGGCGTGGACTAACGGAAAAACAAAAGTATTTGTCGTTCCAAAATTCACGACAAGCTTGACTAACTCTGTGGTACAAAAGACGGCCGAGACATGCGGACAACATATCTTTGAATACGTACATGTCCAGGTTCAAAACTGGCGACGAATTTCCTGGCCCGTGTAATGATGCGGAAGTCATGTTAGTTGGTAGGTAGTTGATTGCGTTTGTTGCCCTGTTGGCGTTAACATATGAAATACTTTAGTTGTATACGTGCTTTTGCAGCATTCCACACGTTGTCACTGTACAACGAGGAGTCTTTCTGGCAACACTGGCTGCTGAACATTCCGTTCAGAGATTAGAATCAAATCGTCACCTACTATATTGCTGTTAGTTATGGGTGAAAGCAGCATCACATCTGGTACAACTAGTAAGAGACATCTCATATGACACTGAGAGTGATGATGATGGAACTCCCTCCCTATCTACTTCCAAAGCCAAAGAAAACATGTTTTAGGTTTTAAAACCTATATGCTTGTCTGATTATCGCGCAGACATGAAGCTAGTACGACAACGAAACTGAATAGCAGGAAGGACATTAAAATCGAAGTAAGTGAGTGATAAATAATTTAAAGCCCAAAATCTGATACACAAATTAATTCATTATTTTCGATGCATTTTAGTGCTGGAAAGAACGATGACGATGATAAGACCCTATGGCCAAGCCTTTTTTAAACTCAACGAGGATGTGTTCGTTAAACGTATGAAAATCTATACTGCAGAATATTTGAGACGGCCTCGTGTGGCGTTTTCAGAGTATGCCCACACAATTGTTGACAACATGCCATTGATTATAGAACGTTTGGAAGTACCCTCACCAGTCGTGTTAGAAAAATTCTAGAATGTCTGCAACTAAAAATGGGTTCCTCTTGTTAAGGTTTTAAATAGGAATCCAAACCAAGATGACATTGAATTGGCGTCAAGCAGGATATACAAGAAATGGTGAACTTAACAACAAAAAGTAAGTTCATAAACTCTGTAATGTAGAACTTCTGTGATGCTGTTAGGTCCACACTACAAAGCCATGAAATACTGTCTGTATGAATCAAAGGATCTTGTCACACCTACTACTGAAAATTATCTTGACGACACCGTCAAACAAATGCTACTGGTTATGGCCAAAAGCAGCATCACGCCTACCACAACATCTTGTGGAACTGTATGACACTGAAAGTGACGATGATGGAACTCATACAGCTGAGGATGAGCTCTGTCCCTTTCAACTTCCAAAGTGGAGGCAAAAGAAGAAAAAGCACAACAGTACCGAAAACATGCTATAGGCTGTAAAACCTATATGCTTGTCTTGATTATGGGGAGAACATGTAAGATGTTCCAGCGGGTGAAGTGACCCAGTCCATTTTAATGGATAGCCGCTTTTACAGGGCAGATATTGTGTCGTCCAGTGCACGAAAAGATAAACTCGAAGTGTCATTATATGCGGGACTTTATGTCGAAATTTACTACAGAAAATTCCGCTTTGTGTTAAGAAACCCGAAGGATGTGTACGACAAGTTGAACCCAAAATGTCATTATATGCAAGACTTAATGTGGTCACCTACCACTGAAAATTATCTTGACGACACTGTCAAGCAAAAGCTGCTAGTAATGGGCGAAAGCAGCATCACGCCTTGCACAACTAGTAAGAGATGTCTTGTAGAACTGTATGACACTGACACTGATTGTCACATATGTTGCTAGCCTTGTTGTGTATATGAAGTAAATGTCTCAGATAAAAATCTTCTTGGTTATTTGTTTTAGACAACATGTCAAGAACTCCTACAAAAGAGACAAATGCGGTCGTGTATTTCAACCATTTGAGGAAAGATTTTATTAATCTGTATGGTTTAGCACACAGGCCTAATACAGCTTCAAACAACGACTTCACGAGGAAGCTGAGCACTGTGGATTGCGAGTTTTTGACAAGACCTAACGTTGCAGTCAGTGAATTCGCTGACACGTTGCAAGCTAACGTGATGTATTTGAAAGAAAATATGGCAAATTTGAACAATGAGTCTTTAGAACTTTTTCTTAAAAAGTTTGGAAAGGTCGACAAGGACATTATGGTCCTCAATAATAAAGACTCCCACGTGGGCGATGTGGCAAAGTCTTTAAAAGTGGTTGCGGAGTGGGTAAATGGCGATAACCAGTTCATCCAAGAATTCATAAGTGGAGCGCTACGCTTCAGTAGCAGTATGTATCTTGCGATGATCTGGCTGAAGTGTTTCCGCTTTGTCTTAAGGAACCAGAAGGAAGTGTTCGACAAGTTGAACCCCAAATGTCACTATATGCGAGACTTTATGTTGTCACCTACTACTGAAAATTATCTTGACGACACCGTCAAACAAATGCTACTGGTTATGGCCAAAAGCAGCATCACGCCTACCACAACATCTCGTGGAACTGTATGACACTGAGAGTGACGATGATGGAACTCATACAGCTGAGGATGAGCTCTGTCCCTTTCAACTTCCAAAGTGGAGGCAAAAGAAGAAAAAGCACAACAGTACCGAAAACATGCTATAGGTTGTAAAACCTATATGCTTGTCTTGATTATGGGGAGAACATGTAAGATGTTCCAGCGGGCGAAGTGACCCAGTCCATTTTAATGGATAGCCGCTTTTACAGGGCAGATATTGTGTCGTCCAGTGCACGAAAAGTTAAACCCGAGTGTCATTACATGCGGGACTTTATGTCGGAATTTACTACAGAAAATTATCTTTATGACACAGTCAAACTTTCATTCCTGATCTCATTCAGGTAGTCACAGTATCTGCCCATGTTGGTTGTAAGATTACATCGGTGTGTGTGAAATTATATTGTTGGTTTGAATATAAATGCTTGTAATAAATGATTGTCGTCTGTAACTATACTGATGCTTGTCACGGCAGTTCTCTGCCTTGCAAATTTAAATCTGTCTTCAAAACTTATTTTTAGATAGCAAAAATGAGTTTCTCATCTTCTTTTGAACTTTACCCTAGGGTACAAATTTTAAAGAGACGTGAATGTGCAGGAAATTGCAGCTTGTATGGAGCAAAAGGAAAATGCCAGACACGAATGCATCAGTTCCTTTTTGGCAAACTGAGACGGTTGTGGCGATCTATCCACGAAAGGTAATAATCAGTGCTGTCAATACTTACCTTAATGTTGTCACTAAGGCGGTGTTTACATGAGCCCGTAGCGAGATTCCATCCATAGTGAAACACATGAATTTCATTGCGGTATTTGGTGTAACACTTTGAAACTTTTACATGAGATACCCTGTAGTCAAACTCACTACGGGTCTGAGAATTCCGAGAATTCTCATGTAAACAGCCAGCCCATAGTGAAATGTGAAATTTCCATAGTTGAGAATGCCAAACACATGAAGAACATATAAATATATTACATTATATTACATAATATAATACATTACGATAAAGAAATAAACGACTCTTTTAACCTTGGAGCAAGGTTTAAAATTGTGAAGGAAAATAATGGATTCAGGTAGGGAAATATAATCTTTTTACATATGTTCATATGCTTTATATGCTTTTATTTTTTCTTTATCATATATTTGTGACGTTCCAGGGGATTTTGATAACAAACGATATTAACATCAATATTGTTATTATCGTTAACGGAACTACAGAGTAACGTTATTATCGTTAATATCGCTAATATCGTTAATATCGTTAATATGGCAAGAGCACAGATTACCGTTACTATCGTCAAAAAGTTTTGTTCAAGACGTTTGTTTATACATTTCACATACGTGTGTCGTTTTATGAAGTTCTAAAATAACCGTGATTTAATTATTATTTCGCCAAATAGCAATCAATTCAAAACAAACTCGCTTGTTCATGACATGAACTGATTCATTCAATTATGACACGCAGACATATATTTTTCTAGAAAAAACAAAGCACTTTTTTTTCATTTGTTATTCCTGTACCTTCAGCACAAATCTGAAAAGCCACTTTAAAATACCGTGTCATTTGATTTGGTAATGTATTATTTTGAAATGTACATTTGCAGGTAGCACGCGTTTGTGTATTAAATTGAACTTAATTAAATTGATCGCAACGTTTTCAGTGATCATTATTGATTTTTGTCATTTCGTCGATGTTTTCAGGTTCTACATTAGGATGAAGGATGAATGTAGGAAGGGACGAATGAAAACATTTTAACGTCGGCTTGACGAGTTGCAAAAATTCTCTTTTGAAATACTCACCTTCATTTAAATATAATATTACCTGTTTCCTTCAGTTTGTTATGAAGTTTATGTGAAAAGTTGTCTGAAAGTTGTGTTTACACAGGGCTCTAAAACTTTACTTGAGGGTAATTCCAAAATTGAATTTCTTACGCCGTAATCAAGCAAAAGAAAGATTAATATACACGAAATCGTTTCCTTGTCACAAATAAAATGATCACATGTTTAATATTAATGTTATTATCGTTAATATCAAAAATATAGTTATTTTCTTACTATAATTTCGTAATTATAGTATATATAATATATATAACGATAATAGCGATAATAACGATAATAACGATATTAATCATAATAACGGTATTAACGATAATAGCGCTATTAACTATAATAACGCAACGATAATTATTAGCGATAATATCGCTAATTCTATTGTTTTATTAACAATATTATCGTTAATAATTATCGTTAATATCGTTTGTTATCAAAATCCCCTGGAACGTCACATTTGATTATTTAAATGATACTCGATATTATTTTAGTGCTCAAAAAGTGTTGAAGAGATGATTGTCAAATTTCGCAGCAAAACCAAACGTTCAAGTTTCACTGCGGATGATATCTCGCTACATGCTCATGGAAAGAGAAGAACATTTCACTACGGTCTGAAGTTTCACTACGGACAATGTCTCACTACAGGTTCAAGTAAACGCCGCCTAACATACTTAAATATGGAACGGTTAAAGTGGCAAAAGGTTAAGGACCGTCTGGCTAATGGGACAACCGAGGACACGTGGCTGCATTGCAATTCTTGTTTTGTGAGAAAAGCCACAGTTACGTACCCGGTTGTCCTTATGCGGAAACCGAACCGAAAACCTTAGCAGTGCATTTGCACTGAAGAGTGATATCATGTGCCAAAGGTTAGCAGTACTTGTGTTCTCGGTTTATTCGCAAGTAGTCAGCTAACGTTAGAACGTCTCTTTGATTTGTAGCTTGAAGATTTTGATCCCGTGTTACGAACGTTAACAAAGGAAGATCAAAATGTGTTGCAGCTGATAAGTATCCATACCGACTACCGTTGTGCTAGTCATGGATGTCGCACTCGAACGGGAGTTTGGCAACTCAGTTTTGTGTTGCTGCTGGTTGAAGAACGAATTTGAGACCTGAAAGATGTCAAGGGAAGAAAAAAATTGGAAAAGGTTTTCCAATACCTCATGACAAAGCCTGACTGCTCTTACAGGTAAGAACTAGCCCAAGTTCGTTCAATATCGCCACTATGTTGATTAACATGGCAAATGGTGTATTTCAGCGGTTACTATACCTTGCCGCTGGAAAGAATTCCTGAAGGGAACACAACGGTGTACAGGAGCCGAGCATGTCAAATGAAGGGAATTGAAACTGCCATCTGGCCCATACTGTACAATTGTGACAGTTTGTGCGAGAGCAGTCTTTGCAGGAAGGTAGCGCTTTGTTGTGTCCGTTCGTTGTTGACATTTAATGTGACGTACATTACATTACCGTTTTTTGTGGTGGGGTAAATTATCGTTTGACATATCCTATGATAACAAACGATAATTTCATGTTTCGCAGTTTCAAACGTCGGACAAACCCTTTCAACAGGAGCTTGAAAGCAGTTCTTGTTTCAAAGAAGGGGTAATAAAGTTTTGCTTCAGCACTCGAAGCCGGGAACTTAAGTCAAACATACATTGACACGGTTCAGGCGGTGAAGAAGTCATCCATGGATGTCCAGTCTTCCGACGGACAAGGGATGCTTCTGCAATACGTGACGAGCCATGTTAGCAAAATGACAGATCACGAAACTATTGCAAGTATGTCTCTGTTTCATTCACTACATAGCTAGCTAGCTGGTACCATACGAAGTTATCTTATGTTATAGACACTTGTCCTGAGGACATCAGCGGCTTAGACGCTGCGCAGCTGTATGGGAATTTGCTCCAGCCCTCGGAGCCGGAAATGGCCATACCGTTTACAAGGTGGCGTGGACTAACGGAAAAACAAAAGTATTTGTCGTTCCAAAATTCACGACAAGCTTGACTAACTCTGTGGTACAAAAGACGGCCGAGACATGCGGACAACATATCTTTGAATACGTACATGTCCAGGTTCAAAACTGGCGACGAATTTCCTGGCCCGTGTAATGATGCGGAAGTCATGTTAGTTGGTAGGTAGTTGATTGCGTTTGTTGCCCTGTTGGCGTTAACATATGAAATACTTTAGTTGTATACGTGCTTTTGCAGCATTCCACACGTTGTCACTGTACAACGAGGAGTCTTTCTGGCAACACTGGCTGCTGAACATTCCGTTCCGAGATTAGAATCAAATCGTCACCTACTATATTGCTGTTAGTTATGGGTGAAAGCAGCATCACATCTGGTACAACTAGTAAGAGACATCTCATATGACACTGAGAGTGATGATGATGGAACTCCCTCCCTATCTACTTCCAAAGCCAAAGAAAACATGTTTTAGGTTTTAAAACCTATATGCTTGTCTGATTATCGCGCAGACATGAAGCTAGTACGACAACGAAACTGAATAGCAGGAAGGACATTAAAATCGAAGTAAGTGAGTGATAAATAATTTAAAGCCCAAAATCTGATACACAAATTAATTCATTATTTTCGATGCATTTTAGTGCTGGAAAGAACGATGACGATGATAAGACCCTATGGCCAAGCCTTTTTTAAACTCAACGAGGATGTGTTCGTTAAACGTATGAAAATCTATACTGCAGAATATTTGAGACGGCCTCGTGTGGCGTTTTCAGAGTATGCCCACACAATTGTTGACAACATGCCATTGATTATAGAACGTTTGGAAGTACCCTCACCAGTCGTGTTAGAAAAATTCTAGAATGTCTGCAACTAAAAATGGGTTCCTCTTGTTAAGGTTTTAAATAGGAATCCAAACCAAGATGACATTGAATTGGCGTCAAGCAGGATATACAAGAAATGGTGAACTTAACAACAAAAAGTAAGTTCATAAACTCTGTAATGGAGAACTTCTGTGATGCTGTTAGGTCCACACTACAAAGCCATGAAATACTGTCTGTATGAATCAAAGGATCTTGTCACTCTGATAGGCCTATGCGGAAAAGATGCTAATCGTAAATTTTGAGTCAGAATCAAACGACATATTGTAAACAAATAAAACAATTTTACATTTCAGAAGTGGCAGCAACACTAACAACACCGACTATTGGATGTAGACGAAAACTTTTCCTCACAGTCACTTTCACATGGTGCTGCTGTGTCGAAAGATGTATGACGCTCAAAAACTGATATCGTCCAAATAGAGCGCCTGTGAAAGAAACAAATTCGTTGTGTATTTCAAACATTTCAGAAAGGACTTCATTAATCCTTATAGTTTAGCACACGAGTCATCTGAAAATGAAGATACTGAAGAAGACATTTCACACAAGGGACATGGAGAACACACCACTCAAGATGGAAATTATGCCAGTCGTAACCGCATGTTATGGGTATATTGTTTTTGAATGAAGAAGAGGTTGATCTCAATTACCAAATTACATTTTTAAATTTTAACAAAATTATTTTTAAAAACAAACATTTTAAGAACGGAAATACATAACTTTCACTATAAACTTTTGGGCTACGAGAAATGGAAGATGGTCTGCAGATGTCTGGCACAATGGCTTGAAAAGGATTCATGGTCGTATTGTAACAATTACATGTTGGTACATAGAAACACCAAAAGCCTGTTAAAAGTTGCCATTCCAGACTAAAGTAAAGGCAGACTATACCGACATACTAGACTTTACGGAGGAGGATCAGGACATCCTTGCAATATACAGGGTGGATGTTGGTGACAGAGAACGAGCGAGCCATGGCTATAGAAGCAGGACAAAACCCTTCACGTTGTATGTCAAGTGTCCGTTAGTAGAAGAACGCATTGGAAATGTAACAGACAGCGAGAGACAAGTGAGACTTAGGCGAAAGTTTCACGAACAGTGTGCTGAATACTAAGGTCATTATGACAAGGCGTTGTATTTACTTGGTCTTGGTAAGACGAACATACCTTATTTTGAGGTAAGTCCCATCAACTATGACATTGTACTGCTTTCACTTTCTCTTGCTAACAACAACGTTCTTTATTTTCAGATTTTCAAAATGACAAGCGTGGAAATGGCGATCTGGCCTCTGTTATATGTGAAGTCAGAATTTTGTGAAAGCAACATCACAGGCAACAACGATCGCAGATCTGCAAAAACTGCATTCAACATCAAGTGTCTCTTATCTATTGTTGATTTTGGCCAGAATTATAACTTGTTGCAATATCAGTACGACAGATGGTTGTTCAAGACAGTGTGTGGAGCCGTTAAAGTTGGTAAGTGGCACAAGTGTTCTCCACAACAGTCGCTTGAAAACAAGATCTTTTCTGCGTCACAGTGGGCATGGGATCATCTTTTCCTGGTTCACACTGCAAGACAATTTGGCGATCCTACCCTATTCATAACACTGAGCATTGGAGAGTGGAATCTTCCGAAATGTGAATGGGTGCGGCGTCGAGCAGAAGAAACGTCTGATAACTTCCAAAATATACCATATGACATCACTGTGCATATTTTGCATGTATTGGAGCAATCTTTGTCTCTTCTCTTTGCCTAGTCATTCCTGTTTAAAGGGTCATTATGTTTTACTTTTTATTTATGAAGAGTTACTGCTGTTCTATACATGAGATAAAACAGAGTTTAATTCTAAAGTAATATGCTCTGCAAATAAAATTTACTTGTTTTCACTTACTCACTAGGTTCGGGTTCCAGAGTAGGGGTACTCCACATCTGCACATGTTAATATGGCTGAACAGTGCGAAGGACATTGACATTAAGAGATTTTCTGCCAATGCTCCAGGAGACAGCCCTGAACTGCACTATTTGGTAATTTACTATTTATTATTTACTATTATCATTAACATTACTATTATCAATACTAATACTATCTACTCTAACAGGTGAACAAATTTCAAGAGTGGAAGAGTTCAACGTTGAACGTAGAAGTGCAGACACCAACAACATCACCAGACTCAAACACCATTAAGTTCAAACATAGTGCAACAGACAAGCAGAAAAAGATTCGGCCATACATTGACACCGTTTTGGCCACTTTAAAAGCCCATATAGATGTGCAATGTGCGGATGGCAAGTCTATGCTTCTCAAATATGTCAGTTCTTATGTAACAAAACTGAGAGATCACAGACTGTTGTTCGATCCTTCCCTGAAAAACGTGGGAGGGTTCCACATGGGTACAAGATATATGTACAATCTTGAATCAACAGAGCTGGAAATGATTCAACAATTTTCAGGTGAGAATAAAATACTATCATTGTCTATTTAAAAGTAATTTTCAAAGTTTATTATAAATGAATCAATTAAGAATATTTTCCCATTTTATAGGTGTGAAGGCCTCGCATGAAAAGAATCAGCGCCACATATTTCGAAGGTGACGGAGGACAAACATCTTTTGATGTACATAAACAGGAGCCGACATGATTCCGAACAGTCGCTGTTTGAATTCTTACGAACTCATCGCACTAATTCAGATGCAGCCACCAGATATGTTAACAAAACACCGGTGATGTTAGGTGATGCCACATACTTCGAAGGTGATGGAGGACAAACATCTTTTGATGTACATAAACAGGAGTCGACATGATTCCGAACAGTCGCTGCTTGAATTCTTACGAACTCATCGCACTGATTCAGATGTAGCCACCAGATATGTAAACAAAACACCAGTAATGGTAAGTGTGAAGTTCTGCCCGATTGAAGAGTCAGTTGATAAAATGCGTGCTGCTGAAATAGCAGATATCACCAAAAAGTTTGAAGTAGCTTACTTAATAGCAAAAAATGAGCTGCCAATGACAAAGTTTGATTAATTTTTTTATAAACCCCCGTCTTTTTTTCTGATGAAAAGCGTGTGACGTCATTGAAGAAGTTTCATTTATTTTTACTTGTTATGTCAGTGCAAAGGAGCGTATTAGTTTCTCATGTTTTCAAAAATCATGAGTGAGAATTCAAGTGAAGAGGAATCAGATGTTCTCAGTGAAGATGAAGAATGTAGCAATGAGTTTTATTCAAGGATTTCACAGAGTATTTCACTGAGTATTTTAGCAGTTTGAGCAATATAGTTTTGACCCAGTTGCTGTAAAGAGCATGAAGAAGTCCGGGTGATGATTTTGATAACGAAAATGCTTTACCGGAGAAATAATGGGTGAAACGGAATAATATTCAAATGCCCAGTTCGAAGAGAAACACGAAAACAAAAATGGAAAAAACACTTGCACACAGAAAGTAAAAGTTCACCTATGTATAACGAAAAGTGTAGATAAAACATTAAAGTAAAACTCCTTATAACATGGTTACCATCAAATTTCTTCCAAAACATGATTCTTTAAAATATAAGTGAATATAAGTCGCTTCAACTTTGAAATCCATATTTTCTTTAAATATGAATTTTAGGTAATCTAAACAAACTAATGTCACTGTCACATCCCACAGCAGCACAAATTACCATGTTTTTCATTAGATTTAAAAATGATACTTAGTTATTGCTTGAATTTCACAGAACACTCGCTCGATTTGAATGCAAAACATCGCATCAACACTGAATATAACTTATTCAATGACATCACATAATTATTACTAATTTATTCAGCGTTTTAAGCCTATGTTTTAAAGTGGCATTTCATAGCGAAAAAAAGACTTTTTTTTCCATATTTAATTTAAAATGCCAATATATATGTACTTTAAAGTCAGAAACTTTCGCGGGAAGAAACTTTCGCGGTTTCGCGTTTTTTTGCCCTTTTCGCGAAAGTTTTTTCCGCGAAATTTTTCAAAATGCCTGATCCGCGAAAGTTTTTTCCCGCGAAATATTTTAAAATGGCCTATCCGCGAAAGTTTTTTCCCGCGAATTTTTTCGAAATGCCTGATCCGCGAAAGTTTTTTGTCATGAAATATTACAATTTTTTGCAGAAGACAGAAGTAAAAACAAAAGACATTCGGAACTTTTTTAATCCTGTTGTTATTGACAGAAACCAACAAAGAAAGATCCAGTCCAGTTCCGAATCCCAAAAGAATATTCCAGATATTGTGGAAATAGATTAAAAAAAAAAAAAAAAACTGAGATTACCAAATATTTTGTCCTTTCTTTGTTTGCTTCCGCGAAAGTTTTTTCCCGCGAAATCTTTTTAAGTTGGTCAGCCGCGAAAGTTTTTTCCCGCGAAGATTTTAAAAATTGGTCATCCGCAAAAGTTTTTTCCCGCGAAATGCAAAAATTTCGCGGATTCACCGATCCGCGAAACTTTCTTCCCGCGAAAGTTTCTGACTTCAAAGTACTATATAGTTATGGTAACTTTATACCTTCTCTGGGGATTTCTTTTATTAACATCCAGAAGTGTACAACTTGGCATGGTGATTCATTTCAGGTTAGGAACTTAACTTGGGCACGGCCTCGTTTTCGAGTTATTACATAATTTATGATGTCACGGAAATTTCTAAAATGGCCGTTTCGCATAATTTTCAAAAAATTTTTATGGCATGTGATAGACACAACAACACTTTATTGCTTTGCATAAAAAAAATTTTTGGCACAGCTGCTTAGAAGCCAAAATTTACAAAAATCTAAATATGGAAATTTGCTATAACTCGCCAGCCGTGTATTTTCATAAAAAATGGCTGGCGCCAATCGAAAGAGCGTCCAAATTTAGCCCTAGGTTGCCTTACGAGTTTTTCTTCAATTTGGCACCGGCGGTTCCTATTTCAATTTTAAAAAACATTGCATGAAAACGAGATTTCGGGTTTATTTCAAAACGGCGCCTCATTACTTAACAAAAATTGGCGCAGATGTTGAGCATAACTTGTTGCATCTGTCTGTAAAATTTCAAGACCTAATTCCCGTAAGATATAGGGTTTTTTACGGCAATTTACGGCCCCTTTCTCATTATATCAAATGCGCAAACTATATATTTTTGAAAAGTACTTATTGTAGTGATTGCAAAAATTTATACATTTACTACCCTGTTTTCCGTGTCGCGCAATGCCGTGATTCCGTAAAATGTTTGCTATTTCATAATCTCATATATTTTTTCATCATAGTTGCACAATGAGTTTAACACCAAAGTCAACCAGAACTCCTGTATCGCGATCCACACCGTCATCTGGTCGCAAAGAAAAAGAAAGTAAGTTCTCTATTTTTAAAAGTGTACACATGAATACCGCCATCCTAGTTTATTACAATATCTCATGTACTTTACAATTTTCTCATTTTAGAAACTTGGGCGGTGCAATTCTTTGCTCACTTTGTACACAACTTTATTCGCCCTTATGGTGATGCGGTGCCATCAAAGAGCTATGGCTACACCAACATTCTCGAAATGCTAAATATCCGTAATTGTGAATTAATAAGCAGACCAAAAATTGGATTGTCCGAATTGGCCGGGACGTTATTAACAAACCAGTTTGTACTGGATACCGACGATATAGTTGACTTGGAAAAATGTGGCAGGAGGTTCCTGCTCTGTTCCTGGTTACTTTCTGGTCGCGCACTTTTAAGAAATGTTGATGTCCTCGTCGACAAGTGCGACGAGGCCAACCCGAACACCAGACAATTTGTGGCGGGGGGCTTGTTGGAGTCGTACTTCGCTGGTCTTACAATCTCGGAAAGGCCTGAGAGCTGCTTGAAGAAAGTGAGTTACCTTTTCTTTACTCGTTTCTCAAAATTCTATTGAAGATAATGTCTAATGCATGTGACATCTTTTACATTCAGGAAAGAAGGTCGAAATGATGCAACGCGAATTAGAAAACTTGAAATTACAAATGCAGCAACCTAAATTAACTCAAGATGATTGCGACGAGGCTGAGGAATTGCCGCAAATAAATAAGAAAAAGAAGAAAAAGTCGAGAATAATAGACGACGATTCGTCTAACGAAAAACCATCAAAGACGAAAAAGAAAAAGTCGAAAAAATCGAAAGAATAACTTGTAGAATAATGTGTGTAAATAATATTTATTTTGTGTTGTTACTTGTGTTTTTAAATTGTAAATAATTGTGTTAATAATTCTTATCTTGTGTCGTACTAAAGACAATTTTCAATCAGGCTTCCCCTAAATACATTTCACAAATCTGCCAATGTTCATCATGTGGCATGTTTATTGCAGGAGAGGACAGTGTTGGCCACAATAAATCTAGGAAGGATTTAGGGTCTGGGACTGGGTGGGTGGACTAACGAGATAAATAACATTCCCCTGGCTTAAAGACCAGAGTTACTCTGGTTGCAAAAGGATTAAAACTCGCTGCTCGTTCAAGTCTCAATGTGATACAACAGTCGAGCATAATTGTGTTATCATGCACTGGACCCTCTCTTCACAAAACTTCAAGTTTTCATGACAAAAGATTTTTAATTACGTATCCGCCATCGCTGGTGAACGAAATAAATTCAGACTTCAGAAATTAAAACTTATCAAGGCAAAACTGAATTTGTCCATCAACTATGAGACTTTTTGAACGACTTATTAACACGCTACAGCCAAGCCTATTTTGAATTCAACAAGGATGTGTTCGCTAAACGTATGAAGGTCTATACTGCAGAACATTTGAGACGGATTAGTGCAGCGTTTTCAGACTATGCCCACACAATCACTGACAAAGTGCCATTGAATAAGGCGCGTTTGGAAGTACTCTCAGCAGTCGTGTTAGAAAAATTTTACAATGTCTGTGACGAACGTTTATTACGTTTCTTGCTTTTTAAAGTTAATTTTTCAGAGTTGTTTTTATTAAACTATATCCTTTCAAGTGTGATTCTTGAGCTTCAATAATAAATATCTACTGCGGCAAACAATCTCATTTTTTCTTCTATATCCTTTTGTTAATGTGACACCATTCAATAATTGTGCAGTTTCCACTCACTGAATAATTCGATCTTGTATGAGCGAGATGATATCTATATTTTCTCCTGGCCACACGACCCTATATATAATACAAGCGGGACTATACATGCCCTTTTCTTTATTTTTTTTTTTTTTTTTTTTTTTTTTTACAAAACAAAACAAAACAAAGTGTCTCAAGTAACAAAATCTAAGTCAGGATGTAGTCTGCATATTTTGAGGGAAGTTTGCTTGTTCTCCCAGATCTTCTCAACGACGTGGGCATCGAGGTTCCGGGGGTCGTAGGTTGTTGGTCGTCATTCGGTGGTACCGGTGATTTTGGTTGGTCATTGATTTGATCGTCCGAAATAGGAATGGTCTCATGCGTCTCAGGTTCTGGAGTGGGCGTAAGTTCGGTAACCGTGACTGGCGGTTCTTCATCCATTGTCATCCGAGTGATGGGCAATATGGGGCGGAGGAAACGACGATTTCTGAGAGTGGTGCGTCTGCTGCCGTCGATGAGCACACGATATTGGGCATTTGGAAGCTTCTCGGAGATGATTCCAGTACGGTCCCAACGCAGAGGATGTTGGCCCGTCTGGTTCTGGATGGCAACCGTTCTACCAAGGTCTAATGGGGTTAAATCTCGGTGAGGTCGGTTTCCAACATGCTTGGACGCCTGAGTGCGCCGTTTGTCGAAGGCTTTCTCTCGTGCGTCGGCCAATTCAGACCATATTTTACGCGGTGTGATGGGGTTTGGTAGGTGGTCGTTTATCGGGCGTCCAAAAAGTAGCTCAGCAGGGGACGCTCCGATATCAGGCGACGGAGTGTTTCTATGCAATAACAGAGCTTTCGCGACGGCGTCGGTGTCTAATGAGCCACTGTCGCTGACGTTTGAAGTAAGGATGCGTTTGATCGTCTTTACGGCTGCTTCCGCTCTACCATTGCTCTGGGCGTAATAGGCAGATGATATGCGGGGCGTGATGTGCCAATTCTTCAAAAACGCTGCATAGTCGTTGGAGTTAAAGGGTGGACCTCCGTCTGAGGAAATCTCCTCTGGAACACCGAATGTCTCAAAATACTTCCGCATGATGTTGCATACGGTGGTGGCATTCGATTTGGTTGCATCAGCAACTTCAGTCCATCCTGAGAAGCGGTCACCGTATATGATAAAGTTGTGTCCAACCATGTGGAGGAAGTCGGTTACTACTTGTTGGAATGGGTACTCTGGATCAGCAGTGTGTTGGAGTGGTCCTTTCCGTTGCGAAGGGGCGATACCATTGCAATATTTGCAATTTGAGCGTGTGGCCGTAATGTCGGCATTCATGTGGGGCCAGAAAAAACGTTGTCTGGCGTTCGATTTCATCATAGAAACGCCTTGGTGTCCAAGGTGAAGTTCATGTAATATGTCTCTGCGGAGGGACTTAGGGACGAGTGGATTGGCAGCGACGTATATAATGTTCTCTAAGGTATAAAGTTCCTCACGGAGTGGCCAGAAGTCACGTAGGTTTGTCGGAGTCGTGTTCTTATCCGCGGGGAAGCCGTTTTCGATTAAAACAGCAAGTTCGCGGTAGAGTTTATCTTTAAGTGCGTGCTCAACGATGGTGGCGAATTTGATTGAGGATATGGTTGAGTCAATTATGTTGGAGGTCGATTCTTCAATTGAGCCGATGGTCGATCCAATGATGGGGGGAATTCGTGAGGCTGTGTTGGGCCCAACATTCTTCACGCCAGGAATTGCGATCACCTTGAATTGGTATGGTAGGGTTTTCTCGCGTATTTTTTGGAGTCTGATGTTGCGAATCTTCTCCAAGTCACGATCATTAAAAATTGGGACTAAAGGTGCATGATCAACGCTGATCAAGAGATCCGGGCATCCCAAGACAAACATCCGGCAGCTTTCCAGTCCAAACAGCAGTGCAAGAGCCTCGCCTTCAATGGGGGCATAGCGACTCTCTGCGTCGCTGGTGAACCTCGACCCTGCATATATGACTCGCCAATGGCCGGGACCACACAGCGGGTCCTTTCCGAGACACTGGCAATGTTTTTGAGACAGGGTGAATCCAATACCAGTCCTGCTCCAATCAGTGGCGAGACATGTGGTTTTGTTGATCGAGAAGGAACGAACCCCATCCTTAATTGACCCAATGATTACAGCCTTGGATTGATCGAAGATTGCCTGTAGAGTTTCATCCCAGTAAAATGGGGTTTTCTTGCTGAGGAGTTCTCTGAAAGGCGTCATGACGGGAGCTTGGGAGAATGCGTAAGAGACTTGTGCAACTAAGCCAAACCAGGAACGGACGTCGGAGATATTCCTTGGTGTAGGGAATTCTTGGATGGCCTTCATGATCCGTTCAGTTGGTTTAAATCCGTCCAGGGTGATATCAAAACCGGCAAATTCGACTGTATCCATTGCAAATTTGAATTTGTCAGGGTTGAACACGATTCCATTTCGCGCACAAAGTTCAATGTAGGATATACTATGCCAAAAGGAGTTCGCTATGTCCTTATCGTATAGAAGTGAATCGTCCACGCATCTAGCAGTGCGGGGAAAGTCAACGGTGATGTCGTCGAAACGTTTGGTATATCCGTCATTGGAACCATGAAAGCCTTGTGGAGCACGCTTGTAACGGTAGCGGCCCCACTCCGTGATAAATGTTGTGGCTTCGCGTGATTCAGTGGCTAATGGGACGCTATGGTACCCGTTCCAAGCATCGAGGACAGTCTTTTTCATGTTGGGTGGAATAGAGCTCACAATGTTAAAAGGGGTTGGAGTATGATGTGTCTCTCGAAGAGTAGCTTTGTTCAAGGCTTGCAGGTCAACCGTGCGTCGTGGGGAGCCATCCTTTTTCGAAACTACAACCATACGTGAGCACCACCGGGTTGGTACGCCTTGGGGAACGGGTTCAATGATGTCCAAGGCAACATCAGCATCAAGTTGTGCTTTGACCTTGTCCTTCCAGTGATGCGGAATGGGTATCGGTTTATGGATAGCTCGCGGTGTAATGTCCGGTTTGAACGTTATCGTGAGTTGCTCACCTGTCATCATCTGCAACTTTTGGTGAGGGCATGTGTTGAATGCACTAGACGAATAATATTCTTTGATCCACTGTTCCAAATCATGTCGGTGTTCCGGTGTGGCTGGGAACGGTAACTTGGATGGGCGTGGTGGACATGTAGTTCTAAGGGGGCACCCACATGGGGCAAGCGACGAATCCTTGGGGAAGGGTGGAGGATGTGAATCGGTTAGTGTAGCTGCTACAGTGGAGTTATTGGGAAATGTTTTAGGGATTACATTCAAATCTTTCAAAGCAGACTGGGAAAGATACAAGCCCGAGACTGTCTCACAAACGTATAATAGTTGGGTCGTTGTCCCCGTGGTTGTTGAGATATCAACGAAGAGAACCCCTTTGATATGTAGGGAGTTATTGTCCACACCTTTGAGTTTATGTTTCGTCGGTATCAACCATTCTGCTGGGATATCGTTAAGAATATTTGTTCCAGTAGTACATGTCTGCGCACCTGTGTCCGCAATGGCTGCGGTGGAGAATGGCTGTGGCTTGTCCGGTAAACAAGTGTGTTTCCGAATTTGGTTGTATGCGGGCATGTTTATTGTTACGGCAACGGTCATTTTTGGGGGTGGTTCAGGGGACTGCTCTGTTAAACGTCCACCTTCTAAGTTACCGTGCGGGATGCCATATAGTCATATGGGACTGGAGACAATGGAGGAGAGGTGGGAGACTGTAGGTTGGGGGTCTTCGGAAATTGTAGATACAGACGAGCTACGGCAGACGGTCGCAAAATGATTTGGCTTCTTACATTTGTGGCAGGTCTTTTGCCATGCTGGACAGCTCGATCTTCCGTTCTGATGCATTGGCTTACCGCATCCAGAGCATTGTTTCTTACTGTGGGCTTGGGGTTTTGATTGTTGCGGTTGTGATTTGATAGGTGTGACATCAGAGCCAGTGTTCTCAAATGGGGAGCGGAACTGGGATGATGCACGATCAGTGGCTTCGAGGGCAAGTAGACGACTGGTAAGGTCTTCAAGCGATTTCAAGGAGGCGATTTCGGTCAATACCTTGACCTGATGCGTTGGATTGCGAATGCCAGCGATTAATTGTGAACGTATCATATCGGCAGCGTACGAGTCTCTCGGGGTCTTGAACTCGCAGAGCATCGCCTGGGCTTTTAGACGTGAGATAAAACAGGTGACAGTCTCGCAATCGCTCTGGCGGAGGTTGAAAAACTGTTGTCTGTAAACTTCCGGGTGTACCACCTTTACGGCGACGGACTTGATGTATTGGAGTAGGTCGTCCTCTGATGCTGTATCTAAAACGTCAGGTCCGACGAAATTGAACAACATCTCGTTAACTTTTGGGGAGCAGGTCGATCGTAGCTCGTTACGTATAACAGCTTGATTGGTGAGATTGGCCATACGCTTGTATCGGTTCCACGAATCCGCAAAGATAATCCAGCTGTTGTCGGAACTGTCGGCTTCGATGACGGGTCGAATCGGTTTGGAACTTCGATTTGGTGTTTCTTTTGGTGGTGGGGGCGTAGCAAACTGCGCCATGATGGTGGCTAACTGTTGTTGAATTTGCAACTGTTGCGCCATTATTTCCGTAATGTCGATGGTAGACGAAGCGGCAGGAGTCTCGTCGTCGGGGTTTGTTGACATGTTTTAGTTTAGTGAACAATGGCCGTTCGTCCACGGAAATTGTGCTCGAGGGTTACAGAGACGATGGTTACGTTGTCGTCTCCTGGGTAATGGGCTTTATGTAGAGATACAAAATTCCGCAAGAGAGGCTCTGCTGAGCCCTGAGCTAGTACAGAGGAGAAGTTCACTGATCGATGAGGGTTGCGCGGGGCACTGATACTGCTGATCGAGGATGTGTCTGTGTGCGACAACAACAAAACAAAACTCTCCAATTCGTTCGAGGGTGTACGTTCTGTTTTCACTTACGAGATAGCTGCCTTGTCCACCGGGTGTATACGATGTGTAACGTTTTCGTGCCTTCTACTATAAATAACTCAAAGTTCTATGTTTTCTTCAGTGAGAGCTTATCCCACTTCCGACACCATGTATAAGCGAGATGATATCTATATTTTCTCCTGGCCACACGACCCTATATATAATACAAGCGGGACTATACAGATCTGTTAAATGATCTGTTACTTTCTCATTTTCTTATTGTTAATGTTTATTACAATTTGTTTGATAAGTATGAACTTAGTTATATTAAAAACAGTTCGTTTTTCCATAACTGTGTTCTTGCAAATTTTCTGGAAATAGTTAAAGGTACTTTGTAAACAATACTAAAATTCATTTTATCGTTTTTACTAGGTAACAAAAAATGGATCCAGTTTATTTTGACACCTATTGGAAGGATCGTGAAAGTGGTTTCATTTTGATAAAGGAGAAGGTGTGTCTTTAATATGGCCACGCATTTCAATGCTTCATTCACAACTAACAGCATTGATGAAGATTTAAAGTTTAAAACTCATGTAAACTTCCCATACATTGTTATTAAGTTTTTTCCCAAGTCTGAAGAAAAACTCGCCAATATGTAACTTTATGCTCATCAAAGGAAGGTTTCCAAATTAAAGGCTGAAATAAGAAAATGGATCAGATACAAGAGTTGGGGATACTGAGAGAAATGTGGCTGGCTCCACAAGCAAAAGATGCTTCCTTCGTATGGATGTACAAGAAACATTATCATTAAAAATTGCCCCTGTGTTGCGTAAAGGTAAATAACAAATTTTTAAGTCGTTAAAATTAAAAGCTAATTAAAGCAGCTAATAAAAGCTCGATTGTTTTGTTTAGATATGTAGTTCCAAGTCTCAAAGACTTCCCACAACAGTTAAAAGATTTAAATAAAGAAAATCAAAGGATATTACGTTTGTTCGAAATGGACTCGGGAAGATACAAAACAGCCAAACACGGTTACCGAATAAAAACCGCGGCAACGTGCTCGGTTGTCCCAGATAACTCTGTTCTCGAACGTATAGATGCAATTGGGGATATCCCATTGAAAAACAAATTGAAGGCAGCTTTTCAATGGTTAATGTCTTCAAATGATTGTAGTTACAGGTACTTGATGAATTATAAATTTGTATTTCTATGTAAACTGAATACAAATCATGTTTAAATCTATATTTCTAATAGGTTGTTCCTGGACATTGTCGCTTCATATCAACAAGGATGTAAAATCCCGTATTATACTTTGAGCTGGGAGCACATAGAATGTGCCTTATCTTGTACTTTAGAGACAACATGTGCGAGTCACATAGAGCTGACAACGTCAAAACAAATTGCCAGAAGGCATCAATTATTACAAAATGCTTATCCCCGGTGCAAGATTATATGAACGATTTTAAGTTGTTACAATTTCAGTATGATAGACGGTTTTTGTATCCCACTCAGAATTTGGAGACGATATTAAATATTGCTATAATCATGTTCATGCTTATTGTAGCGGCAGTAGAATCTGGAAGAAAGTTTGGCTGCTCACTGGCAAAGTCCCTCGATGAAAAGCCCTTCATAAGGCAATATTGGCTATGGCATCATCGTATGTTACTTGATGCGGTTGAGCAGTTTGGCTTACCACATCTGTTTATAACATTCGCTCCATACGAGTGGTCTATGCCAAAGGCACATTTCACTTATTACGTTTCATTTTTCAATGTATAATAACAAACTCTTTAAAACAACCTAACAAGAATGTCTGACCTTTTATAATTTCAGGTAGAATTGCCACCTGAAGTCATGGAGGAAAACTTCATTTTGCCAACTGAGTTCCCCGTTGGCGAAACCTTTAATATAGCACGTGTTCCAGCAAATTATCCGTGGTTATATGTGTGGCACAAATATGACGTCGAAATGGAAAGAAAATTTGCTTAGGAATGAAAGGTTATGAACTAACATCTCCACCTTCCTTTGTTTTTTCAAATTTGTAATATGTTTTTTTGAATTATTTGATCTTTTTTAGAAAACCTTCTGATGGGAACATATTAACATTTTTCGCCGGAACGGAATTTGCCAGAAAAAAATCGTTACATTTCCACATGCTGGTGTGGTTGAAGGACATCAAAAACATAAATGTGCAGCAATTTTCTGCAGATATCCCTTTGACAAATCCTGATTCTGCTTTTGAGGTATATATTTTCCATTGTACTCATCTTTTTTACTTCTGTAAAAGCAACAAATATTTCTTTTATTCGAAAGGTTTACAGATACCAAAGGTCGGATTCCTTGGCACCCAATCAAACGATTTCCGAAAAAACAGAAGTTTTGAACAACCAATTGATATTAAAAATGTCAAAAGAGATGTTTACAAGAAATTTAAGAGGTTACATCAACATTTTTCATGAGGTAACTATGTAGTTGGTATGTAAGTAGCGCACTTTCAGAGCACTTTCTAGCAATTTTGAGTAGTCATTTCTTGCAATTCCAGGCCTATATTATAAAAAAGTAAAACTTACTAGGTATTCAAGATGTGCAACATGGAAGCTGCAGCTCGCTCATGCTAAGTTATGTCACAGCCAACATCAGCAAATGGCATTTTTGCCCGGTAAAGAATAAATAACTGTTAATTTTCAGCAATATTTGAAGGATCTTTTCATGAATCCATAATTGTATTCATAGATATCCATGCAACTGAAATAACGGATGCACAAGCAGCTTTCAGATTTTTAGTAGATCTGAAACCTGGCTCTCTTGAAATGCTGCTACATATGTTGAACTTTAAGTTAGCAGACACTTCTAGTATAATAAAACCGTAAGAAGCAGTAACTAAATGATTTCTAAAAACCATCTGTTGGCAGGTTTTATGTATGAAGTACTTTGTTCTAGATATAGAGTTCCGTTTCTGAATGAGTTAGTTGATGAATCGATGAACACACCCGCGAAAAAGCTTTATCTGTGGTACCTGTCAAGGCCCCTTTCACCAGACAAATTAACGTTACTTGAATATTTGTGAAGATTAAATTTTTCGTAATACAACAAATCTGTAGTATTTTTCAACACATTTCTTATGAGGTATTACTTTCGTAGGTATGTTACAGGAGGTGACGACCCCGGACCTTACAAAGTAATAAAGAACGTGTTGGTTGCTGCAAAGTATTGCTCATATTTTAATTCGAACTACTTCATTCAACACTCTCTTATGCATGGTGCCTACAGAAGAGTTATATTTACCATCCCCTGCATGATCAATTGCCCGAAAATCTGCAGCATTTCGGAATGGCAATATCTACCAGTCCTGATCTTTGGAACAATGATTATAAAACCAGGGCATATTTGAAGAATGAGGCAAATAAAGAATATTTCATAGAAACGCTCGTAAACTATGTTCACTCATTGCGAGACACATTTGCTATGGTCACTAATTCGGTTAGTGTTATAAGTGTTCCCAGGGTGTTATTAATGTATTTGCACTTTGTTTTCAAAATATAAACACGCCAACTGACGTATGCTAGAAAATAGAACTTCAGGTACCAGCTAATACACAATTTTAACCAATCAGAACAGGGTGCTCTCCTTCGCAACGGGGAAGGGCGTTGTATTATAAAAGAGTGAGCGCAAGTTTAAATAAACAAGGAACACTTCATTACACTTTACGAGGGTTCTTATTAGTACATATCCTAGGATGGTAAGATAAAAATCTTCTCATCAGCCGAGGGTGACAGTTGGCTCTAAACTCCTTCTCAACTTAACTTGACATAATATGTGACAGTTACTGCTTTAGGGATTCTAATTTTAAATCGGACTCATTAATCTTAAAAGTCATCAAATAATGACGATATTGCCGCATTGTAAATTGTGGCAGATTTATAATTATTCTAAGCAATACACCAAAGTTTAAAACTCATATAGAAAGATGGTAGACTAAATTGATGTAAACTTCTCATACGTTGTTATTAAGTTTCTTCCCAAGTCTGAAGAAAAACTCGCCAATGTTTAACTATATGTCTTAGGTTACCATTACGAAATTTATAAATTATGAAACAAATTTTCCAAAGGTCACAAGAAACAAACTCGTAACATAAGTTTTGTCAGGAGTTCTATAAAGTACCGTAGAACTTTAGTGGAAATGGATGACAGTTAGTAAAGCACAATTGTAAAATTTATTTCATTGTTTCAACCAGGTAACAAAAAATGGCTCCAGTTGATTTCAACAGCTATTGGAAAGATCATCAGAGTGGTTTCATTCTGAAAATCGTTAATTGTGCCTGCACCTCTCAAGGCTTCGAGCAACTATTAATATTGATTAATGTTTAGACTGCTGACAGGATATCGGCTTTTCGTAAGCGTATTGCAGAAATGCAAAAATGGAAAGATAATCTAAAAAATCAATTTCTCCTATCAATGGATTCATGCCATTTTAATAAAGAAAATGGCAACTATGCTCATCAAAAGAAAGTTTCTAATAGGTTGTTCCTGGACATTGTCGCTTCTGATCAACCAGCATGTAAAATCTTGTATTGTATTTTATTGAGCTGGGAACACATAGAATGTGCGTTACGGCCGATCCTGTACTTCAGAGACAATATGTGTGAGTCTCATAGAGCTGACAACGTCAAAACCAACAGCCAGAAGGCAGCATTTATTTAAAAATGTCTATCCCCGGTACAAGATTACATGTTCACTCATTGCGAGACACATTTGCTATGGTCACTAATTCGGTTAGTGTTATAAGTGTTCCCAGGGTGTTAGCTAGGGTCCTACAGGCGCCGTTAGAGGGCCCTTTCCCAATCCAAAAAACTAAAAGTTTCCCAATTGAGTACAGCAATAAATTCATGAAAAGTTAGTAAATAAGCCTGCTGTGAAAATAAATGATTTGATTCTGTTTTGAAACATCGGCTTAAACTCATCACTAACATGCGTTTCTGCTGCATTACAAAAATGCACATCATAGTTATAATTTCTAGCTAACACCCTGGTTCCTCTATCTTGTAATTAGTTTGACCCTTCTGGATACCTCATGCTTAATTTCTTTTGCGTTTATCTGATTGTGTGCATTTATGAGACTATTTTGAAGAAAAATAGAAAAAATAGTGCTTAATAATAAGAGTAATCAAAACAATTTGCCAAATATTAGCATAAAAAGTAAAATATTGATCGCAACATCACAATAGATTATTAATTACCATAGATCATTAAAATTGGTGATTGACTTGTTTATTGTTAATGTGACAACATTTAATAATTATACAGTTTGAAAAAACCCCTTCAATCAGTGGATAAAAAGTCAAGTGCAGTTGGATATTAACAAAATTGGCGAGAGAAGTTAAAAGCAGATGTGAACTTTTAATGGCTGCCATTGTGTTATATGTGACATGTTCTGCGAAAAAGGGATTAGACGCTGGTCGTCGTCGACGCGTCCACGAAAGATTATGGACGCTTGTGTGGACGCTGCATTCAACGTCGACCAAAGTCGAAAAATGAAACTAAGCGTCGAGAGCAGCGACCAGAGCAGCGACGAGAGAGTCTAGAATTTTTATGAGCGTCGAGAGCAGCGACGAGAGAGTCTAAAATTTTCATGAGCGTCCAGAGCAGCGACGAGAGAGTCTACGTAAGCTTACGTAAGCGTAATTTTTAATAAAATAAATTTTATATCAAGTATGATACATTTTTTTGGAAAGCTTATTTACATCTGTAAAAGCTCACGTTAAGAATTTTGAGGTAAAGATGATCAATATGTTTTATGATTGAGTTTTCATGATCTTTCATGTACACAAATTAGCTGCTAATACAACGTTTTTGGAAAATAAATAGACTTCCCAGCCACAAGTCCATAAAACTATTATTTCTTGTGATCATTATTCATAACATGAGTTTTAATTTTATGAAGTCAGTTTACAAATTATTTTAAAATGGTCGGCAGCTGAGGCTTTTTTTTGTTATTATAGCTACATTTACATCTTGCATATTTATTTGACTTTTACATATTCAAAGAGTGCACAAAGAATGATACATCTAATGCAAATTTAATCTTTTGTTGCACACACATGTCAACATAATCAACTATCGTATTTTTCACTGATGTTCGAAAACTTTTTTACCTGGTTCTCATTCAGTTAAAGATAAACATACACTCAGTTATTTCGAAAGTTACTACGAATAGAAACCGTCCGCTTTAATTCTATTTTAAGTTGTTCGTTCGATGATCCCTTGTGGAAAACGTTTATATCTTTGTTTTCATAAAAATGTATGTTCACCGTTTCTCAGCGATTTTTATTGACTTCTGTAACTTTATTCTGATAGTCTGGGACACAGGATGAGTGTAGGATGAATGGAAGGAAAGGGAAATGAATACATTTTAACGTCGGCTTGACGAGTTGTAAAAGTTCTCTTTTGAAATACTCACCTTCGTTTAAATAAAAATACATACCTGTTTCCTTCAGTTTTTCATCGTAAGGTTGAAGACGCTTTTCTGAAAGTCATGGAAATCCGTAATCGGAATAAGATGTTATCAAGCATAATACTTTACTCCGAAAGTGTAACACAATGATTACTCAAGCATAATTAACTTGAGTGTAACATTTTCCTGTAATCAGTGGCAAATCCAAGAAAAAGTGAAAGGGCTTTTCTAAGGGTTTGTTTGCCTATTTAAAGTGTACTGTTAAAGATATTTAACGAACCTTAAATGAAAAAAAAAAACATTCGTTTGATCGTTTTACTCAATCAATGGCAAGACACTTTTGACCACACTTAACGAAACTTCAAACTCCATGAAACTTCAATATACTGCCTTATTATTTCGGCCATGTAGACAAGGAAGTTAAGATTGAGAGAGTCGAGCTTTGCATTGGCGCTCAATCCTTGTGTTTGGGGTTCACAAGTTTAACGTCCCCCACTTGTTTACATTCTAAAATTAAAGACAATGAACGCTTATCTTGACGGCAGTGGACGGTATTGGACGTCTAAATTATAATTTTCAGTCGACGCTTGTGGACGCTGCTCGACGCTTATCTTGACAGCAGTAGACGGTATATTGGACGTCTAAAATATAATTTTCAGTCGACGCTTGTGGACGGTAGTGGATGTTGCGTGGACGCTAAAATTGGACTCTGAGGTCGCTGTGGACGCCATTAGACGCCCCACGACATCCCCCTTTTCGCGGAACATGTCACATATATATATAATAATCTGACATCTATAATGTCACTTCACTGATGTAGAGTGGAGAATTTCAAAAATTATCTTCATCAATTAAGGGCTCAGCGTATGCTTCCAAAGTGAAAATTTTCTTTTTCAAAATTTTTTTATGACAAATGCAATCATTAGGTTATTTTTACAATACATTAAAAGTCATAGCAAAAAATAATGGTTTATGAGAAAGTTACGGGCATTTTTTGATATTCAACATTTCTTAGTTATGACAACCTTTAATACAATCTGTTATATACTTAAAAGGCGATTAATTTAATTAGCAGCTCACTACGTGAATTTATTAAAGGCTGCCATATTGTCGTTTATGTGATGAAAAATTATTAGTGTTCTATGAGCTCCATCTTTCCAGCAAGTGGGTCATTTCCTTTAAAACTTTGCACAGCAGTAGATGAAAGCCTGTTAATGAAAAGTGTGCCTGTGATTTGCAAGAAAATTACTGATTGGCTCAAAATCTGAGACTGTTTTCAATTGTCCAATAGCACATAAGTATGGAAAAAAACAAAAAACTGTTTTTCTCCTCAAAGAAACTATTGACATCACCATCACCGGGAAAAAAGTCGTCTACAACATCATCATAGCACAAAGATTAGATAAATTTGATAATGATGATGATAATGACAGGCAACGAGGCCCACAATATGAGGTAATAGAGAAAAAGCAATAGAAGAGAAAGGAAATAGTGTATGGTACTGCAGTATCTATTACAAATTTCTTCAAATCTCAAAAAGTGAAGAATGATATAAAGACTAAAAACATTGGACTTTTAGTGGGGATAATGTTTACAGAAAACTGTCAGAAATTACCTTTTAAGAATTTAGTAAACTGGCAAAACTTTATTCAAGAAACAGTATTTCTTGGTATCCGTATCTTTTGGTAACCTCAGTCACCTAGAAAGGATGCTTTTTCTAGATACCTCTCTTCCCTTTGAAAGTAGTTCAGAACTTTGAACTTTATCAAGTTAGGCTTCAAAAAACAAACACAAGGAGACAAAAAAGTTAATCATTACTCCCATCAATAAGGAGTTTTTACACAAATAAATTGCAGTTACCGTTATGAACATGTATAAAAGTTATCATAATGCCATTAACTCAATATCTGTCTGCAATTCCTTTTCCAACTTTTTCTAAATATGTAGATAATACTTTAATAAGACTTTAATTTTCAATTTGAATTAAAAGTTTTGAAATCAACCTCACCAGTTGTCGCTTCTGTTCTTCAATTTTCACTTTTGCTAAATCAAGATCCTAAACGAAGTTTCACAATAGAACTCATACCTACATTAAATCTATGAAACAAATGGAAAAATTAAGAGTAAGCCATTCATGAAAATAAATCCTTAGAAATATTCCTTCCAAAATACTATAGAATAAACAGTGGGTAAGTTATTTATTTACGAATGTTTACCCAGGATAGCCTTGTGGTAAGGAAGGAAAAAAACAAAAAAAGACAAATGTCAACGACACATCCAAGATTTATTTGCGACGTTTCGAGCGTCCACATCGCTCATCTTCAAACTTACAACATTACTACAAAATTCGTATTTTATATAAAAAATATAATCTATTCAACGGGGAAATCTTTACAAAAAACGTAACTAGGCGACAAAATTAGTTGTATAAGAGAAGTAGAGCAGAACGAATAGTCTTATTGAGTACCGGGTTGTCTCGTAAAATAAAAAGAGACTCTTTAAGTTCTAGTAGAAAAGAATTGTCAGCATGAGCAAGAATACTAAAATCATCAAAACTGACTGTGTGACCGGTAGACGAAACATGTTCACGGATGGCTGTAAGGCTACCACTGGAAGAAACTTTGCCTGTTAATGGAGAAACGCCCAAGTGTTCACTCATTCTGACTTTAAAATGGTGCTTAGTTTGGCCAATATAGGTTGCATTGCAGCAACCACATGAAAAACGGTAAACAATGCCAGAAATGAGGTCCCGACAAGGACGATCTTTAAACTTGAAAAAACTAGAAAGTTTTTCTTAACAATTTTGGAAAGTCTAGTTTTAACTTGGTGGGAAACACTACCTAAGTAAGGAAGAATAAGCAAGAGCTCCTTCTTCTTTACAGTAGTAATCTCCGTTCTGTCAGTTTTTGACTTGTCTAAGAAAGTTTTTATGCAATGGTCAATGAAAGAAATAGGATAACTATTCTTTTTAAATATGTCCTTAATTTTTGAACTTTCTTAACTTTATTATACTGTGGAGCAACCTGAAAGTAAAAAATTCAAGTTTTAAAACAATAAAACGTTTGAATGTTTTAAATGTTACTGCATAAAACGTTTTAGGAAACGTTTAAACGTTTTCTCTTTCGAATTCTTGAAACGTTTTTAAATTTTGGTAAAAACGTTTTATCCTTTTTATCAAAATATTTTCTAACGTTTTTTTCTATAGTTTTTACAACGTTTTTAACGTTTCTTGAAAAACGTTTTATCATTTGTTATCAAAATCCCCTGGAACGTCACATTTGTTTTAATTATTTTCATTCACATGCATGGCTTTAAATATTTGTAAATTTTTTGAGATCTTTTAGTGATGATGACATTCGTATAGCTATGTAGTTAGCTTTATTTGGAAAAAATTCAGCAGTGGGTTTGCTATCAGGGCTCTTGCATTATTAGAGCTTCACACAGCATTTGACAGTGAAAATCCTCTGTTGCTAAAATCATTTACTGGAGATCAAGGGAAAATATTTAAAGGGTTGATGAGGAACAAGCAATGCAAATTCACGAGGAACAAAATTGGTGTTCTGTCTTGTGTTTGTTGGGACTTTCACCAGTCATACATAAGTTATGCACCCATTGTGCACCCACTTTGTGGATAAAATTGAAACCAAATGCTGTTAGTGTGGCCTGTTAGTGTAAGCTGGATGAATCTGATCTCACAATCAATATTTTGTTTTGTTTTGAGGGGACCATCTCAAGCACTATTCCCATAATCACTATGTTCTGTTGCTGCCGGGGTTTCTTTATAAAAGAAAAGGAACCGCAGGAACATCTAAGATTCAAACAGCTTTATTTTTTCCTGAATTTACTTACGTAAACCTTCAGCTTAGAAGGAATAGTGGTTGAGATTGAACAAATTTCTCATGATATATTTTCAACATCCCAATTGATTTTACCATAGACAAAGCTAAGGATAGTCATGAAGAATTAGCATTATTTGATGATGTTATAACCCACATTGACACATCCTCTACAGCTTCTCCCCAGGATATAAAATCATTTATTGACAATGTTTTTGATCTCGAAAAGACAAAACAGATGGATGGAAAGAATACTACTTACATTTCCAAAGATGATCTGAATCAGATCTGACCAGATTTTAGAACAAAGAGAAACAAATTCTTTCCTATCCATTTCATTGTGATTCTACTCACAAAGCTTTTGCTTAAGAGAGGATTTGTTTTGCAGAGTGGGGTGGATTGTCTAGTGAAAACATACAAGTAGAATAGGAAGAATTATTTTATGTGGACAGTTCTGTTTTGTTATGTCTTGACTATATTCAAAGTATATATATTCTGTAAAAACATACTAAAAATTATTTGTGGGTTTAAGAAATTAGTGAAATAAATGGTGGGAGAAATACTAATTCACCATATAAGATATTTTCATTTTGAATTTGTTCAGCTTTTGTCTTTTTAGCACAAACATCAACAAATCAACCTAGATTTCAATGAAGTGCTAGAGGTGTATGTGGAAAGGTGACAAAGGATGCTGAAGGGGAAGAAGTCGAGGGGGAGGGCAGGACGAAAATCAACATAGAGGGCAGAAAATTATAACATGGAACAGCACCACAAATTTATAGAAAAACTGCATTCTTTGTGAGTTCAGTTTTGATATAAATTTATGGTGCCAATTTTCGTTATATTTTTTTTAATTCTTATTAGAATCCACAATAGAGGTATGGGCATAGCTAAAAATTAAACAACTGAAATGAGACTAATAGTTCCCCCTAAACAACTGAATAGTTATTTTGCAGAACACATACACCAGGTGAGTCAAAAGTAAGTACTGGTGTTTCACAAAACATATTTTTTGATTGAATAATTATGAAAGATAATTATTTTTATTTCTGAATAGAGGAATCCTTAACCTATATTTTGGTGCGTCACTTTTCTAATTAGGTAAAAAACAATAAACTAGAAGCGGACCTAGTAAAAATCTTTAAAGAATGGACAAAAAAGCTCAGCAAAATATTCCTGCGTGATTCAAATCAATGTGTAGAACAACACCAGTATTGTTAATAAGAAGAGTACATAATAAAAACTTCAAGTAAAAAATGTGATATCATACATGCTAAAAAAAGTTCAGAAAACCAATTAGGTATAAATAATATTTGTGACTGTCCATGGGAAAAAAATAACATTGATTTATAGATTAATCTATAATTACCTATATTATAGATTAGATTTTATCTATAATCTATGTATAGGTAAAATTTTATCTATATTATAGATTATAGATTATTATAGATTATCTATAATCTATAATCTATAATCTATAATCGATAATCTATAACCTATAATCTATAACCTACGTTCGAAATCAATAATCTATAATGTATAACCTATAATAGAAAAACTTTACTCGATATCTATAATCGAGTAGTCCATGTGCTATATTTATAGGAAACAAGCGATAACAACTTTAATTACTTGCGAAAATTTGTTATCGCATAAAAGTTTCTTCGTTTTAGTTTGTTTATGTTTTCAATGCGCCATTTTTCGGGAGTAAAAACATGACCAGGGACACAGGTTAATTTTTATTTCGCGAAATAATATTAGCCTTAATAAAAACATGACCAGAGGCGTCAGTCAATTTTTCTTTCGCGAAATAATAATAATTTTGTTGTTTTAAAACATTTTTCAGCTAGGAGCTCTATAATGACAAAACTTTTGCTTTATCTAACAAGATATTGCCAAATAACTCTTTGGTAACAATATAAACAAACGTACAACGTATATCAGTTACTCGTTAATGGTGATGTGGCGTATATGTTACAGATATTCGGCGATTTCTTGAAGAAACTTCAACCACGTTTTTTTCCGCCGCCATTTCCAACGCTCGAAGCGACGTATGCATGTGAATAGCAACTTCGCACCAGGCCTCTTGGATAAAACTCACGAAGTTTTTCCAAGAGGCCTGACGCAAATTAGTGCTTTTACAATCTTCACGCCAGGTAGGATGACAGTACAATGGAGTATTATACGTTCTGACAGCTGAATAAAAATAAGCACTAGACTAATTTTTTAAGATTGACATCGATGTAGATTATAGGTTACATAGAACCTATTAATTAGATTATGATTACTTGCTTCGAAAATTGACTCAAACAATTCACAAAACAAAAATAATTTGCGACTGCAGCACGCTTTTTCCCTCGATAGGCTAGAAAATTTCTCTTTCCCATTATATATATTTTACACCGCTACAAACTAATAAGAAAGAATTAAAAACTTCTTTCTAAAAGAAGCATACATCGTTTGTATGTATTGTTGTGCAAAAAAGCTCATTAATTATTCATCATGTTATGTTTGTTGTTTGACAAGGAAGAAAAAAAAGCACGTGTACATAAACATAACTGGTGTTCATATGCATTGCACGGTACTTCGAACATCCGCTTCGAACACTGTAATCTCAAGTGAGTTATAAAATACACTCGAGTACAATCGGGTGGTTTCTATTATTTGAAGCATATTTTAGTTTGGTTTTCAACAAACTGTCTTTTCAGTTTCCAAGTGAATGTGAACCAGGTCGCCATGTCTAATTTTATCAATCGACAGATGCCACCAGCGAAAGGTTATTTTTGTTCCTTAACATTTTAATATTGAAGTCTGTAAGGTAGAGAAAGATTAGTTTAATCGAAAAGAAAAGTTCTCATCTCTTTTTGATTAAACTTTACGCCCTGAAGATTATCTTCAAAAAAGATAAGTAATTACTTTCCCTTGCTAATCAAGAGTATGTTACGCTGGCGAAATTATCGTACAACGTTTTGAACTTTGTTACACGTAACATTATGTCACAAATGACTGCTCTTTTAATGAACTAGACGTTTCTCCAAGAGGCCTGGCCGAAATAGATATACAATGTATTATAATTATAGCATGTTTAATGTGCCAACGACATGATTCTCCTTACCGTAAGCATAACTAAGTGTTTATTTTTTTTAATGGTTTCGATGACGTTTCAGAATCTATAACCTGTAATAACTATAGATTATCGATTATAGATTATAGATTATCGATTATAGATTACCTATAATCTATAATCAATAATCTATAATCGATAATCTATAATGCATAATTATAGATAACTATAGATTATAGATTATAGATAATAGATTAGATTAATCTATAATTTCTATTGTTTTCCTACCTATAATCTATAATCTATAATCTATAATTTGAATGTTATTCTTTTCCCATGGACGGTCACATTTGATACACAAGATTGAGATATAACTTGAACGAATCTGGTTGAATGTGCTTCACATGCATAGTTTAATCCAACAACAAAGTTTACTATGGATGAATTCCATGATCACGTATATATTGTTTTGATCCTGTATAAGATCTTTTATTTTGTAAAAGTTAGGCCACCTCTTACAGTCTGTTTAATGAAAAAATTGTCAGGCGTGTGATTGATTGCACGCGCAAAAGGGTTATTTCGTAGTTCAGGCGTGCGACTCTCAGTCTTGTTGATCTGTTGATGTTTGTATTGTCGATGATACTAACGCTCGCTATAACGCTGCTTGAGTTAGTTAAGACGAGCTTTTAATGGCACATGTAGTACTCTAATAAACATGCTCAACGTTAGCACTCAATTGACAACAAATTAATAAATATAATAAGTGATTATTTGTTGCTATGGAAGAACGACCACCACTGCTAAGGTAATTAAATTTTGAAATTTCCTTCACTATATGAATTCCTTTGTTCACCTAAAGAAAGAATATGAAAACAAGTGGTACCAGTAGGACTCGTTTCGGTGTTATTCAATGAAATTTAAAAGCACCTTAGTTTCCAGCTCCTTTTATAATATGATTTATCTTGACTAACGACCGGTGTCTACTCAATTGCAGACCCGATGTTCCCCAGCAAAAATGTTTCTGATTGGTCAATATTTCTGTACTGGTCAGTGAATGTCGCCGTAGTAGACTTGCTCGATATGAAGAAGAGAAGAAAATGCGAATGGTTGCGACGTTGAGCAAAATAGAGTAAATTCTTCAATCTTCTATTCTATAAAGGCCTTCCAAATAAATTCAGGATATTTACAAAATTGTTTATAATATGAAAAGAATTTCATTCAATGCGAAAAATTAATTTTTGCGCATGCAAGTTACGTTATTTAGTACAATTCAGGCGTGTGCTGGCGCGTGCGATCGCCATAAAATGACAAGACTGCTCTTATTAATCATTTGTTTATTGTCACCCGCCTACATTTAAAAAATGACGACAATAAACGCCATTACATTTGCTTATTAACTTTTTGAACAAAAAATTAATTATTTATAACTTTTTTCCTCATTCTTCTTTTTCATTCTCTTCTCCTGTGAAGAAAACAAAGCAACCTTGTTACCAGTGCAATCTTTTAATATTGTTTTTCATTGGCTACTTTTGTGACATGTTTTTGCAATGGAAAAGGAATTGAAAAGTTTTTAAGTATCTTTATAAAATGTTTATTATATAATCTGATTCTTTAACAGGTGAAATAAGCAAAAAGAAATAAAAAAAGATATCTGTAACTCATTGATTTTATCAATAGAATTAAAACAATATCTTTCGAATATTTTTTCTTTCTCCAGGGATCAAAAAGAATCCCATAAAAGTTCTCTTTCAAATAAACTTTTCATTCCAAAAATAAATGATCTTCTAATCATGTTGATTAATAGAGTCATAGTAAAATTTTGTCATTCATTTCTTTATGATGACTATTAATTTGATTTTTCCACCAATTTCTCTACTGTTACATTCATGAATAATTAATGAGTTGATAGGCTAAAAGTTAAGTTTTGATGTACAATTTAAATTGAAAGCCTCAAAAGAAGAGTCTTAAGTGTAAACTCCCATTCATAGAATTAATTGAATTATACATTGTTTCTTGAATTTTTAACTAAATGAGAACCAGGTAATCAGTGCATTCTAGAAAATACACTCACTTGTGTTATCTGCAAATTGTATTGCAAGGTGTGTTCTTTTGTTTTGATTGAGTTTAATGAGGTCAATGTTTTTTTCTCAAGTGAATGGTTTTACAAAGTGTATTATAACTGGTTTTAACAACAAATTACAGCTGCCAATCGTACTATAGATTAGGCCTTAGCCTTATTCCAGGATTCTATTTTAAATTCTAACATAAAATTACACTTATTCAGTAGAATTTATAATGTAATTATTTATGAAATGGTCCACAGACGATTATTTTCCATTGTTTTCAGACCAACTAGGAGATCTTCTTGGACAGCAGAAGGGAAAAGTGTTTTAGGCGGGTTGAGTAACTGAAAATGCCTTTTGTAAACAAGACTTAAAAATCATTGTTTTTTAATTTAAAAACATTTAAAAGTTTCTTACAAAAATGAAAAAAGTTAACGTTGGGCACATCACAAGAAACTGTTTTTCAGTAACGAAAACTTTTCAATGAAGTTTAAAATGTTTGATGTTATAAAGCGTTTTATAATTTATGAAAATCCCCTGGAACGTCAAATATATAGATATATAATTCATCAAACTTACTGGTGGGAGACTTCGGTAATTTTGAAACTTTTTAGCCAATGGCTGTAGTTCCTTCTTCAAACCAGCAAGATCCTACAATCAAAATAGAAACAGAACATCTATGCAGATGTGATAACCCAAGTGCAAAGTATTATCTGAACCAGTCCTTCGAGTTTATAACGGCATTCAGCTTTTGCCGTCATGAAGCTGCTCCAATTACCACAGCATAATTTTGCCAACAGAATACAAATATTGAATAATTAATAATTTATAATAGTCCTGTGCCACCTTCATTGTCTCTAATGAACATTTCATTTTCATCTTTTCAGAGGAAAAAAAAGAGAAGCTGGTGAGACTTAAACAAAAGCGAGTTATATCTAACATATGGGTGATTTAAAGCGTGGTACTCACCAGGCGTTTCAGTGGGTTTATCCTTGAGTATATTGCGTATGCACTTAAACGCCTAGTGAGTGCGGTTTCCTTTTTTTGCATAAACGTCTTGAATTTTCTAATATTTTTTAAAGTTTTTCTGAATGATTTCATCAAATAAATGTGAAAGATGGATCCAGATCGTGAAGATTACGAGGACTTTCTAGTCCTATTTATTTTTTATTACTGCTTTCTAGAAATCCAACTTCTTTAGCAACGGCAGCCCAAGCATTGTTGACCGCATTTCGCTTCTTATACCCTTTGTGGGTCTTGTTATAAAGTACAGGGTACAATTTGACCCTTTCGCCAAGTATTTCTTCTTCAGTAAGAGAAATATTCTTTTAAACTGACATGGTGATAAAAATATTTTGTCAACTAACATGTTTTTATCTTGGAAAAAGAAGTTTTCCACTTGAGGATAATTTCTTTTCTCTTAGCATGTTTTTCTTGTTTAGTTTCGGCTGCCTTTCATCTTGCGAACGCAATATCAAAATTTTTTGATACGAGCGTTCGCCTAAAATCGGCATTTATACTCAACATAAGCACGGTTATACTCAACATAAGCACGTTCGCGAACCGTACTCACTAGGCGTTTAAGTACGTACGCTATGTACTCAATAGGATGAACGCACTTAAACGTCTGGTGAGTACCATGCTTAAGCAATTCCTGGGAATTCCCAACATCTTCCATTTATTTTCAAAGAAAATTTTTCCATAGAACATTTGTTTTTGATTCATAAAATATGTATAAAACAAAAATATTTTCCATTCAAAAATCTTTCTTGTTTGTAAATAACAATACGCATGCAATGCCAAATAGAAAGCCTTTTCGCATGAATGTGCATTATTGAGTATTATAAAGTCAGTTTCAGTTGTAATTTCAATACAATTGTCTTGTGATTATTTTTCCATGCAATAAAATAAGTAAAGAAACATTAAGGTGTAAGCTGTTTTGAAACTGTTTTTCAAACAAATTCAAGTTCACAGCAAATTCCAATATTTTTACTGGAGAATTAACCAATCAAGTGTGGAGTAAATGCATAGCAAAGAAAACAAAAATCAGATAGGAAAAGCAGATAGGAACACAATACACTAAAAGTTAAAATTCTACCTCTGCAAGTTGTATTAACTTGTCATGATTGAGCTCTTGATCAATGTTTTTCCACAAGTTGCCCTATATTAAATTGAAAACTGTAGTGAGAACCCTTTTATTTCATGCTCAAAAATATAATACATACTATGGTATATACAGCACTGCAAATAACGGCCGGTCAGCGGTCAATGACCGGCGATATAAAGGGGGGTATACACGTAAAGATTTTTGTTTTAACCAGGTGTTTTCAGGCTTTTGAAATGCATTGTAAATCAACTCATTAATTATTCATGACCAAAAAATTTGGTGGAAAATCAAATCGATTTGATTTTTACAACAACTTTTCTATTTAAATTACAACAGGTGGGAATGTGAAGCGTGCGTCAAACAAAAGCTTAAAAGAAATTTTTCAAGAATCTTTACGTGTATACCCCCCTTAAGGCACTTGATCATGTATATATTTTTTCTAATGGTTGATCAACTTGACCTGTCAGAATTAATTTTATTGAAACGAAAGGACCATCAGATTTTGCAAAATTCAATGATTGATTGATAGTGAGGGATAGCAAAGATGCTTTTTAAAAACATGCTTAACTAATTATATGAACTAGAACGTGCTCAACTTATTAGTTTCCGTGCTCAATTGAACAGGAAGGATAACTTAGGTATATTAAGTGATTATTCACCAATTTGTTGTTGCTAGGGAGAACGAACACCGTTGAAATTTCCTTTGTTATATGAATTCATTTGTTCACCTAACGAAAGAATATGAAAACGTAAGTGGTAACAGCAGGACTCGTTTTCGTGTTATTCAACAAAATCAAAAAACACCTTAGTTTCCAGCTCCCTTCACAGTAACAGTGAAATGGAATGTTTACATTTTTCAAGTTTGACTTGATCGGCAATATAGCCATATGACCGGCAGACTTTTAATGATCACGATGACCGGCTGGTGTAAAAAAATTATTTGCAGTGCTGCATATAAACATTTTTTTACCAAGTTTCAATCTTGCAACAGATGTATCAGTCTGTACCCGGAGACGCGTGTGATCGCACGTGCAGGCACATGTGCAAAATATTTTGCACGAGCAAAATAAAACTCCTGCAAAATGTTTTAATCAAACTCATATTGCACATGCAAAGACTTATTGTTCAGCATAAAAAAGGAGTTGTTTTAATTCATTTTTACAACACCTGACTCCTTTGTTAAATAAAATCATTTGTAAATCATTTGACCATACAAAACGATCAAATGATCATTTGATGATGTAAAACATCCTGCAAAGGAGTTAATTCATTCTTTGTTTCTGGCCCTTTCCCTTTTTTTTGTTATTCCTTATTCTGCATGATTCAATTGACATCACCTTCTGCGAAAATTAAATTCTTGTGTCTTGTTTATTTCTTTCAAATGCTTTTAAACAAAAGGCATCACTAAAACGCAGGTGTTTCATCAGAAAGATAAAAAGAACAAGAGGCCAAGAGGCCTGAAGGTCAGCCAAAGTTGAAAAATGTTTGACTGTGAAGCAGAATGGAGTAATCACGTTTTTGTTCCAGGAAGGTCAAAATAGGAATTCATGAGATAACTGAAGTAATAGTGATGTAATAGTGGGAATAAGACATTCAATGATAAAAGCCAAACAGGTGTGCTCTCAAAATTGTGTCCATGTACCAGTGTCATTGTAACAAAACTTAATTCAAAAAAATGTTTATCTAGAAATTAAAGATACAAAGCGTATCAAACACTTATCAATGTCTCATTGAGTTTTGTGTACAGTTTTATGTATGCTTTATCTAAGGACGTCTTTACAATGAAACAAATGGGATTATCTTTGCAGTGAATTGAATAAAATCGGATTGCGAATAAAACAGGCTTGTATTAAAATCAAAAGAATTAACCAATTCCTTAAAAATGCTTAGAGTACTTCTGAAGTAAATTTCATGCAAACCGTAATGATAACAAAGAGTTCAAAGTGACAAGACAAGAGTTCAAAAACAAACGTCTCACACACATTACAAAGATAACTGATATATTAAAAAAAAACATATATACAAGTGTTTGTATGAGTGGCCATGCCATTCATAATTTTTGCCCTTCTTCACTGAAAATGAAAAAAAAGCATGCAAAAACAACTGCAGATTATTTTAAAGATTAAAAAATCAAAAGAGACTGCTGGTCATGCAGAGAGAGTGTAAAAAACAATACATGACGAAATTGAACACAAAAATGACAAGACTTTTTAAATATGTGAAGAGCTTTTCTGCTTAAATGACTATACACATAGGGGTATTTTGTTCATTAAAATGTTGAAAAAGGGATGTAGAGTTTATAAACATATATATTTTGTTCTTTTGCTTGATAAATACTACATTACATTACATTTACATGAGTATTTAAATGCTTTATAAACTTCAAGATGTTGTCTGTTTATTTATGTGTGGATGACTAGATAAATTTCTCATTTTATAATTTTTATTTTAGAAAGGGTAAAGTAACATCGAAAACTCGACTATATTGATGGACACATTTGTACGAATACATAAAAAATAACACATATCCGATGTACTGAATGTAGGAGGTCGTTTTGGAGGCAGCAGAGCTCTCTCTATCTCCAGGTCTGACCAATATAGCACAAAACACAAAATCTAACTGAACAGTATACAAACAGGTTCAAGAATTATAGTATACGGTGATAATATTACCATCCCTTTACTTCTCTGGTGAAAAATAACCCTTCCTTTAGCTTTTATTTCCGAAACGATATATTAAACCCATGTTTTAATTTGAAGCCGCACTCACCCTGATAAAATAGCTGTAATTATAAATTACCTGAAAAACCTAAATTAAGCCACGATTAGTAAACAACCTCTAGTGATATCAGCCTTCAATGAGGAATCCAGGCTAGAACTGTGGACAATAATTCTGGAATAACGGACGGAAGGAAGGACAAACGCTAATGAAAGATCAGCTGCTTTGCGCTGACCAACAAAGATGTTATTAAGTTGTTTATAAAGAAAATTCACAAAATTCCTGTGATTTGACACAAGACAAATATCACACGCGCAAAATGAGTTTTTGTAATTGAATAGCTCACCTGAACTATTTTGCACGAGCGATTCAACACTCGTGCACTATTCTATTCCAGATATAGACTGATGTATCCAAATCCCTCTGCCCTGCCTGCAAAACTAAAAGCACCTGTGCGCATAGCACCTGTTACTGAAATCCAATCACTCCTGAAATCATTTATGTGAGAAATTTCCTATTTAGACAAGCTTGATTAAAAAGAATTCTCGTCAAAAATTGGCTTGGAAACAAAATCTTTACAAGAAAATGTCACATAGCAAAAAAGAAAGAATGTTCCTGAAGATTGCGGATTTGTTTCACATTCAGTATTATTGCTTGTACTTTCGCCTCATTTGCTTATCATAATATTCAAGGCAAACTACTACACACATCACAGCAGAAATATTACAATAACCTCACGCGAGTTGATTTTTTTCAAAACAAGGACACAAACAGCGCAAAGGTTTGACAAATCTTTGTGTAAATAAGAAAAAAGTCAACCATGAAACCTAATTTGGGCGCACACAAAGTTTTTACAATGAATATAACTTTAAAACCATGTGGGGAACAAGAATTATGACAAAATCAGTTTATCTATTATGGGGTTAACTAAATATCATGCCTTCAAATCACAATTTTGTATATGTTGACACCATTACATTTACATATTTACATTTATATATTCAACTTTACATGTTGTTGGAACCATGTACTTGGATTTTATTTAAGCAATAAAACTCATGAATGTCTCGTTAATATTGTGTAATACTTCATAACATTTATGAAAAGGTCTGTTCTAATATCCGCTTTGTAGTACATTATCATTAAAAAATGCGTATTGTATGTCATTATTTTGTTTGCAAAATAATGCATAATGAATAATGCCCGCATTCCACATCGCTATTTTCGTTAACTCTGTTACGTTGAACGAAGTATTAAATAAGTATGGCCTTAGAGCAAAATATTTGGCACAGTTACTAATAACAACATAAGCATCAAAATATCTGTCACGGGTGTCAGCCTCAAAAAGTGGCTCTTAAGTATAAGTACTATTCATTTTATGTTATGTTATGAATTTTTGTTTTTTACCGGACAATCCCTGAAGTATCTAAAGTAGTGTCACCAGTAAGATATAATCAGGTGCTCTGGAAAAAAACTGCTGAGCAATAACGCCAGGGTGGAAATTCTTTGGCTACCTATGTAACTTCATCTTGGAAAACTTCCAAATATCAAACTTGATTTAAAATTTAAAATCAAAATATATTCCTCCTTCCAAACAATTTCATAAAACATCAACACATGAATTTACCATGACATTTTCATTTATTTTTATACTCAGCTGCAGACTAAAAACATTGATCTTCAAGTTCTTCATAGTACACAATCCCTACCTAACACTTTGCCATTCCCAGCAATACTAACTCACCCTGGATAAAACTCTATAAGATAGACACCGCCCTAAGGATGTCTAGTTTGACTGTATACCTAAGAGCAACATTGATATGATCTACTTCAAAACAATCTTCATCTATTGCTCTAAACTTTCTTTTGAAAGCAAACTTACACATTACAAAGTACACCGGACATTAACATTTTGATAATTACAACATACCTTAGATTCTTGTATATGAGCATCATAACCATGACATTTTTCTTGAAGAACTAAGATATCCTTTTGTCTTTTTTCCACTATAGGTTCATCAATGGAAAAGCTTTCCTCCATCTTGCAGTAAGACCTGAAAAACAACAAATTTAAATTGAATAGATGAAATGGGACAATAAATTTGATAATTTGATTTGATTATCAAACTCTAAGCCTCTTAGTTTTATGTTCATAACCAAATTTAAAGGAGAATTAACGTCAAAACTAATGTTGTTTTTTTTCAAAATAGTATTGATAAAATTCTGCTAAGGAGGACCTAGAGCATTTAAATAACTTGGTCAAGGGTTGAAACCGCAACCTCCCAAACAGGAAGCAAGCACTATACCAAAAGGCCACCAGTCAGTATACATGGGAATAGACTGAGACTCCCTTCATTTTGGGAAAACATCGTGTACATCATACACTATACATAAAACAGGAAGTGATCACTCTACAAGGCCACCAGTCAGTAATAATGAAGAGAACATAAATACGTCAATACAATAAAAAATTGTGTTACTTTTTGTATCGTTTTGTTAAAATCATGTGAAATATGTAAAAAAGCATTTAAATAGAGATATAGTAGCATTGCCCTAAGTGTTTGTCATTCGTATCTTTGCTATCACTAACTTGACTAAAGGATTGAGATAACTACTTCTAAGCAGTTTCAATTTTAATTCTCAATTGCATTCTCATGCTTTTCATACTATTTTTCATACATTCTATTCGTGGTTTGATTTTCGCCGCGCATAATGTTTTTACCATTTTACTGTTGATATATAATATAGTATGTTTTAGCCTCAATTTATTTTTAGTTATTTATTTTTTAATGTTAATATATAATACTAGCCACCAAGGCGGCGTCACTCGCCGCCCATGTTCAGCCTGCGTCCAGTTCACGAAAAATAAAATTAAAGAATTTGCAATGATGAGTGTGCCCATGTTGTAGAGCTTGAAAAACTGATCAAAAAAAATGTATGGGATCGTTTTGCTATGACCAAACGTTATGGAGATATTGTTGATCAAAATTTTGATGACGTCACACACCCGTCCCCCCCCCCCAACAAAATTAGACCCAAATTTTTGTCACCCCATCGCCTGAATCGCGGACCCCAAAAAAGGTCAGTTATCCCTATAAGTTACCGAGACAATTTTCCCTAAACGTCGCATTCGATTGGGGTCTCAATACAATGGTTTACCACTGACGTCGCACAAAATACAATAAAACAATCCCATCACAACTCAATCTACCATTTTACGTGAAAGACAAACAAACGGAGAATCAGCTATCAGTGGTTTTTCCAAGCACTTTTTGCCCCCGTTAGACGGTGGCATTAAACTCAATTCAAATTGAGTTTTGAAAACTCAATTTGAAGGAAAATTCTAAGTTTATTGTTTCTTTTACACCACAAAAAAGAAAAGATCAAATTTAGCCAAACAAAAGCCCATTTAAGCTCGGTTCCCACTGCACAATAACTTACTATCGCGCTTGTGAGGTTGCGATACTTTTTTAACGGAAACAGATGTGCCGACAGAGAGTTGGTTCACACCGCGCGATAACAAATTAAAGAGTTTTTTTAAAACGACATGCATAGAAAAAAAAACATGGACAACGAAGACAGTGAAATCAAGGAGCTGTTATGTGCTTAAACGATGAAGAAAAACCTCAGATAAAGAAAAGAAAACTTTTTGATATTGTCGCGCTGGCGATAACTAGAAAATATGCATCAAATATGTTATCGAGGTTCGTTCACATTGCGCGATAGTGACTATCGTGATCACGTGACATCAGTGAGGTTGCGATGTTATCGCGCAGTGGGAACCGAGCTTTATAGGTCTTTATAGGTCTTTAATAGACCCATGAATGAATAAAATGAATGAAACTCAGAATAAAGAGAAACTTTATTCAATTACTACAGCTGCTGTTTGTGTTGATTATAGGATTCTTTTAAATTGACTTTCTTGTACTAGAAATCTTTAGTTTTTTCTTCCTGCTTCTTTGTTTATTGTTAAGGAGATTTTTAATTGAGTTAATAGAGATATATTATAATTTAGTTTTACAGTACAAGTTCTATTATTATAAAACAGCTGCTTATTTCAATAAACGGTAAAAACAGACATTGTAAACAAAGCAATAAAACAGTCTTTAGATTTGTAAATCAATCATGCACAATAGGATTCATTTTTCTTTGAGAACACACTCACACTTAGAGGCCACTTATCATTATTTTGTACATACTTTATTTTTCAAATTCTTTCATCAGTTCAGAAAATAAAAATTCTCCTAGAAATTCGTTCAATTTTAGTCGTTTCAAAGTGATAGTAAAGCAAAAGTATGCTCAGCTTTCGGGGGCTTCGCCCCCTGAACCCCCACCAGGGCTAGCCTGGAACCAATGGGGTGCTTAAGGCGCCTCCCATACCCCCAGCCTCATTAATCCACCATTCAGCTGGTTGCTTAAACTCAATTTAAAAGTTTCTACGGTGGCATTGCTTACTGCTTGGAAAAACCCCTGGCTATTTATATCAGGGTTCCCACTCCTTTTTTGATCTCAAAATTGAAGAGATTTGAGGTGAATTTTTTCGGTTTTTTGAGGAGAAATGAAACAAAAATTGATGAGATTTGAGGAGATTTCCCAATTTGATGTCTTTAAATTCATGGTACGCGATGCTTTCATTGTGACAGTTTACTCGCAAAGGACGAGCAGAAAGCCAACCCGTCCAATGTGAACAATTATTCTCATTAATTAACTTAAGTGAGACAGGAGACACCTGATCATCCTTAAAGAAACAATATGAAAATCAGTCTAAATTGGCATGTTCGAAATATTAATGCAAATAAAAATGAAATGTGAATCATCGTACTTTCACAAATGAAGGTGAGAATACAGTCGACTCTCTCTAATTCGAACCTCCATAAAATTCAAAGTCACCGTCAAATTTCCTTAAGAAACTCAAATAAATGAACCTCCATAATTCGACACTTTCTAATACTATCTAGATTTTAGGTCTCTATGGAGAAATTCTCTCTCTAATTCAATTTCTTGAGTGTAAAAAAGCCCTTACTACAGTTTCGAACCATATTTCAAATTTCGAATTTTCATTCATTCAAATGTTTTGAAATTAAATTTTGAAAGCAAATTTTGTAAACACAAGACATTAGAACTCAAGAAAACGGCGGCTATACCAAAAAAACGAGTACACAAAGAAGTGAGTTAAGAGTTAAAATACAAAGCCTTGCTGGAACTTGACAAGGGAAAAACCGACAAAGAACTTTCATTGTTGTTTGAAATTCCACAAAGCACTGTGTCTACTTGAAAAAACGTATCTAAAACTGTTGAGGCTTTTCAAAAAGGAAGTGCCTCTACCAAAAGATTTCAAGCAGACAAGAACGAACAATTTGATAAAGCTGTTCTGATCCTTGGAAAAAGTCTAATATTCATAGTGCACTGTTCATATTAAAAATGTATATGTCTTATTCCTTTTTTGCGAGTTTCAAAAGGTTTCCCTCTATAATTCGTTTTTTTCTACTTTGCCAACTAAACATTCAAATTAGAGACACTCCCCAATTCAATTCTCTCTCTAATTCGTTAAACATTTTATTCCCCTGGAAAATTGAATTAGAGAGAGTCGACTGTATTACCAAGAAAATGGGAAGTAAGAAAGTATTTCAGGGCCAAACAAACTCAATTATGCCAATTGTCGACCATTGGGCAAAACTCCCAAATCAAAAAATTAGTAGCATGTCTATCACAAGATATATTAGAATGTGATATACATTATGACATGATTAAAGGTAAGGTCCTAAACTGATATTGATCCACATAAACAAAACAGTAGTAAACAGAGAACCTGATGAAAAATAGTCCGATAAACTACAGATATTTCAGTTTTCAATTAAAAAGACACATCGTCATAAAATTGTTTGAGGAGATTTGAGGAGAAATCGACAAAAATAAGATTTTTTGAGGAGATTTGAGGAGATTTGAGGAGGAAAATCAAAAATGAGGAGTTTTGAGGAGGCATGGGAACCCTGAATATATAGACTAGCTGCCCATGTCCAGCCTGCGTAGAGGTCACAAAAATTAAATTAAGGAGTTCACAATGATAAGTATGCCCATGTTGTAGAGATCGATAAACTGATCAAGAAAATGTATGGGATTGTTTCGCTACGAGCAACCGTTCCGGAGATATCCTTGATCAAATATTTTGATGACGTCACAGACCTGTCCCCCCAAAAAAATTAGACCCAAATTTTTTATAACCCCATCGCCTGTATCGCGGACCCCAAAAAACGTCAGTTATCCCTATTCGTTACGGAGATAATTTTCCCTAAATGTCGCATTCGATTGGGGTCTCAATACAATGGTTTCACACTGACGTCGCACAAAATAAAATGAAAAAATCACTCCCACAACTCAATCTACCATTTTGCGTGACTTACAGACAAACAAACAAACAAACAAACGGAGAATCGGCTATTAATACATAAATAGTATGTTTTAGCCTCTGAAATAGCCAACCTGATAAAATACGAATACAGTATACTCCCGGTTATTCGAACCCCCACTTACTCGAAATTTTCGGTCATTCGAAGTCAGTTTGCTTTCCCCTTGGATTTTCATACTCAACTCAAGCAAAATCTCCCTCAGTTATTCGAACTTCAGTTATTCAAAATTTCAGTTATTCGAAGTGGTTTTTTGTCCGCGTGGGCCAAATTTCCCTCAGTTATTCGAAGTAATTATGAGGAATGGAAATTTTCAAAAGAAAAAAAACGAACTTAAAATTTCTTATCCCACCTTCGGTAGTTTCTGTTAAGACTTGAAAATAACTTACTGCTTCATCTTTGTTATCTGTTTCAATGACATGCTTGTTGCAGCCATTAGAGCCTGCAGTTCATTCTTTTTTTCAGTTACCTTTTGAATAGTGTTGTTCAATTCAGTTTGCAGATCAAACATTGCTGCACAATAACTAAAAAAAGGAAAATAATAACATATATTCTTACAAAGAAATTAAAGTTGTATCCCTGGTTGATTCAATTAATGGCATTTCATTCTAGCAAAGTGATGTATTGGTTAGGCTTTCTAGTGCTTATATGGTGAACAAAGACTTTTTTAATTTGGTGAGCCTCATGAGAACGGCATTTTTGTTTTTTGATGTGGGAAACAAGAACAAACACAATAATACAAGATAAAAATTTTGCTAAGGTTCGTTTGTTATGCTATCATTTCTTCTTTTAATGTTAAAAATGGCTCTGTTCACCAGTACTCATTTCTTAGATCATCCCTTGTCAGGTATATCATTTCCTCCATACAAATGGTCAAGTGAATTTTCAACAAAATTCCATCGTTTTAGTAGAAAATCTCTTAAAAAAATATAATTTGACAAAAAAACAGCAATTCTACATCCTCAGTTGTAAGGATGTTCACAAAAAAAATGCACTGAGTGAAATATCAGTTGGCCCAATGAAACTCACCTGGATGTCTTCACATCTTTGATATCAAGAACAACAGCCAGATCACACAAAGTTTTCAGAGCAGTTTTTCCAGCAAGAGATAACGATTGAACTGGCAAACCCACTCCTTCCAATATAGATTTTAGCCTTTCAGCTACAAAATGGAAAGTGACAATATATATAACAAGAGACATTTTTCCATGATGTGAATTCTACTAGAGCTAGCAACTACATTGAAAAGCAACAAGTCATACTTTCTTCTCTGTACTCATTTTGTTTGCTGTTGACATGATCAGTAGCATTAAGAATAATGCTGTTCATCTTTAAGTTTCTAGAGCGTATCTCAAGGAAGTAGCTAATTGTTGTATCAGAAATTTCAAACTGGGGAACACCACCACTAAATATATCCTCAAGCCACATGCTGACCTACAAAGTCAAATAAATGTTATATATGGATGGAAAACAGAAAAAACGACTTTAAAAAAAAGAATTATGAATTCCAAAATATTTCTGAGTCAAAAATCTGCAAGAAACTCATTATCTTTCACACACTTTTTAGTCATTACACAAATAAGCTCAAGATAATAATGAAATTATAAACAAAATTTAAGTGCAGTGACAGGTTCAGAGTTCGCAATTTTATATATATTTTACCATTGGCACAACAGAAGTTACTAAAGTTTTATTAATTATATCCATTAATTATGGAAGGGTTTAACTAAAATTTATCCAATTATTTCAGTGAGGCCACCATGAAATAATTGCTATGACGAAAAAATTCAGACGTTCTTTTTATTGACCAGAAAAACTTTTATCAAAATATATATATCATACAATATATATCAGCCTTTCTAATTCAGATTCGTTTACCTCGGCAAAAAATTGCCCACGCAAGACACGTGAAATCTATTATACGTTAGCAAAAGTAGAATTTACGTCGGCAATTTGAAATCCTTCCAATTCACAAAAAGTAGCAAATTTGTGCCGACCTGGGAGAGTGTAGGGTATTTTTTAGATTAACCAATAGTCCACTACACATTTTTTTTATAAGCAACGTTGATTTTGGGCTCAGGGCTGGAGTTGCTAAGCATTTTTAAGAATTCAGGGCTAAAGTTGCTTGTAAGGTTGCTTAAAATTTTTTCAAGCAATAAATCGAAGAAAAACACATTATTTGAGTTATTTTACACAATGTTTAATTTTTCTTCATTACATGACACATACACTTATTCATTATTCTCTAAAGGTATTTTATCGAACATTTGATTCATATTATTATGACTATTTCTATGAAAGAGTAAGAAAAGTGCTTACAATGCACAAATTGACTCATTCTACCCATCTATCACTGGTAATTTTAGTCTGTCTTGAAGGACAAAAAGAAATTTTATGAAGGTTTACAAGGCTCCCTTTAAACTTATGTGAATTTGTTTTTGGATTTTGTAGATTAAAAAAAGTTGTTATGAAGATTTCAGGGCTTAGGGTTGCTAAGCAAGTTGCATATTTTTATGGCCATTTTGAGGGCTGAGCCCTTAGCAACTCGTTTGCTTATAAAAAAAAATGTGTGAATCTAACTTCTTAACTAACTTATTCTGTTTTGAAAATGATGTCTGAATATACCGTGGACTTCCAAGCACTTTCCAACCATTGTTTACCAGTAGTTGAAAGTCAATCTTGAATTGAGTTTAGAAACTCCATCGAGTTTAGAAACTCAATCATTCATTGTCAATTAAGCATTTTTTAGCTCTTTAATGCGTAGTATTTAAAAACATGTTCTGAGAGAGTAAATTATTCACTAGGGAGAACGACTACCGTTGCTAAGGTAATTTTGAATTTTCCTTTGTCGTACGCATTCATTTCTTCACCTTACGAAAGAATATGAAAACAAAAGTGCTACCAGTAGGACTCGTTTTCATGTTATTCAATGAAATTTCTTTCCCGCATCAATTTTTTCTGATTCGATTTCTAAACGGACGATAAGATTGTCGGTCTGTAGAGTAGACACAACTTGTCGTACTCTCGTGTAAATCAAGCTTTATACTCATTCTGTGTAAGTCATAAACTGCCTCAAGTAAGATGATAGACAAGTTGTGGAACGCAAACCCGGAATTGGTTGAGACAAGTGAACAACGAGATGAGGCCCAAGAAATTATTTAACAGTTTTCAGTTTGGTTCAAAACTACTTTACAATTTCGCCAAGTACATCGACATTTGCAGAATGCCGATGCGATTTAGAAAGGCTGTATATGTGACGTTCCAGGGGATTTTGATAACAAATGATAAAACGTTTTTCAAAAAACGTTAAAAGCATTGTAAAAACAATAGAAAAAAACGTTAGAAAACGTTTTGATAAAAACCATAAAACGTTTTTGCCAGAATTTAAAAATGTTTCAAGAATTCGAAAGAGAAAAAATTTAAACGTTTCTTAAAACGTTTTATGCAGTAACATTTTAAACTTTCAAACGTTCTATTGTTTTAAAACTTGATTTTTTTACTTTCAGGTTGCTCCACAGTAAACATAAAGTTAAGAAAGTTCAAAAAGAACCCTAAAAAACGATATTTTATTCTCAAAATTCTTAAAGGAAGATCACATACTGAACACAATAATCATTTTCACTCATAGAGTGCGTTTACATGAGAGCCGCAGTGAAGTCAAACCAGCTAGGAAGACGACACAAAAGGCCGGTTTCCATATCAATCGCTGTGGTCACGCGTATGAGCGTACTGATTTTGGATTCAGTCGCACACATCATTCATCAGTTCATCTCAAAACCTTAAAATATTATCAAAATGAAGTCCATAAAGATAACTAAAAGCGTTGTGAAGCAATTTGATTAAAAGTGCATCTTCACTTAGCGAAAGTGAGATGTCTCTTAAAAAAGAATTAAGGTTTTCCCAGATCTGACATTTTCTGTAAAAATTATCCATATTCAACGACTTCCGCCCAGTGAAAATACATCTTTATGAAAATAACCATGAAACTTTTCCCCAAGGATTTACAAGATTTACTTCGTTCTATTATAGAATTAGTAGAATTATAGCGAATCGTTTCTATTTGTAGTAACTTTTGAAACAGCTGTTGTTTCTTTAATCTTTAACTGAATGAGAACCAGGTAATCAGTGCATTAATATACTTACATGTGTTACCTGCGAATGTATTTATGAACAAGGTGCGTTCTTTTGTTTTGATTGAGTTTAATGACGTCAATGTTTTTCTCTCAAGTGAATGGTTATACAAAATGAATTATAACCGGTTTTAATAACGAATTACAGCCACCAGTTATTACTGACATTATGTATTATGGATCAAACCGTATTCCAGGATTTAAATTCTAACGTACTACACTTATTCAGTACAATTTATAGCGTAATTATTTATGACGTGGTCCTTGGACGGCTATTTTCCATTGATTCCAGATCAAAAGGAACTCTTCTTGGACAGCGGAAGGCTAAAGTGTTTTGAGCGGGTTGATTAACTGCAAGGACGTATCCAGGGAGGATTTGATAACGGTAGACCGGTATTGGCGCCCAAACTCTCGCGCCCAAAAAAAGAAATTTCGTGAATTTTAAACTTTGAATATTTTATGTAAAAACAATCTTTTAACGGTTATTTAATCAATCTAATTTCTTACAAACCTTCACATATAAGTCGTTTTATGCTATGATTTACTCCCAAAAACCTCTATAAAGCAGTCAACCCTACCTCCCATTTTGCTGTTGGATTTACGTATCAACTTTTGTTTTTCGCGTTCTATTTGGGTCTCAATGGAATGGTGTCACACTGACGTCGCGCACAAGAAGAGAAATAATTTATTTGTGACTTTACATTACTGACTCCCCGATTTCTTTCGCAGTTCACATCTACCATTTTGCCTGACAGACGGACAAATGGAGAATCGGTATTAATACATAGATGCATGGTTTCTATGCGAAGAATGTAATGGGGTACACTATTTATATTCCAAAGAAGAATGTTAAACTAATTTTTCTGGTGAATAAAAATATTTACTATCGCATTCCTCCCTTCCACTAGTAGCAGTATTTCCAGGTTTGAGTGTTCATTATAAATTCCGCCATAATTTTCCGTAAGTAAAATATAGAAACCAGGTGACTTCTTGAAATATCATTTCCCGCGTTGTGATAACACCTGGTCATTCAATTTCCGCGCCTTAGCGAAGGAAATTGTTTGATTTAGACATTCTATCTATCTCTTTCTTTCTCTCCGTAACAGTTTTTTGCCGTTTTCGGAAAGTCCGTTCGGATTTCGGATTGTTTGTTTCTTCAGAATAGTTAATGACAGACCCAAAACTCTATGCAAAATGTAATACAAAAAGGCCACTTTCAATATCAATTCATAAAAATAATAAGCCTTTTATACTTTTGGAATACTTTTAAAAGTTATTTTAGCCGTTTTATGTTGAAAACTTCCCAATTCAGTTATCTTTAAAATTTCTTTAAAAAGTCAGTAAAATATGCACACCGAACACGTGAATCGTTCTCGAACCGTTTGGTTTATGTTTTGAGGAAATTGTAGAATTAGAAAAAACTTTGAAGAAGAATTTTAAGACTTTATCTACTATTGCAATCGAAATATAATCATAAGAACATTCCTTATAGAGGAAATATTGGTGTTTAGCTGACTCTGGGAAAAATTCTTGAAAAAGAAGGTGAAGGCTTGATAGTAACCGAAACTTTGCAGTGAAAAAAACTTTCAATATCGCAGCAAAAATGTATTATAGTATCAAAACATTACTGGTGAATACATCTTATCAATAAATGCATGAAACATGTTCATTTCATTTAATAAATATTACACCGAAAGTTGAAGATATTGAAAAAAAAACAAACAAATGAAATTGTCATAGCCAGCACAAATCACTAGTGAATGAATTGACCCACAAACATACATACATACTGAAAGTATAAACAATTGCAAGATATTGGTAAACGATATGTCTTATAAAACTGTTTTTCTGGCTCTGAAACGTCATAGTGAATTGAAAAGCAGTAATAAATTAAAGAAGAGGGTAATTTGGGGAATTCCAGACTGTATATATCAAATTATTCATCACTGTACAATGCTCGGTCAAGTTATCACTTGTGTGGAACTGGTTAGTTTTAAATTCACATTTAATAGATTTTAAGATGACATTGTTCAAAATAATCCTGCAAACCGCTCAATGGAAGCACAATGATTTAGTTTGGATATATGTCAGAGGAAAACAAACTTTGGATGATGATTAGAATCCAATCAATTATATACATACAATGAGATCACTAAAGCCTTGTGAAAATTTGGAGTGTAATATGTTCTAGGACACAATACCTTAAGGGGATTTTTTTTTGCGTGGATTAAGTTTTGCAACTTTTGCGAATTTTGGTCAAATTCGCAAAAATAAATCCACGCAAAACGTCAAGACATGAACAATCCGCGAAAATAAATCCACGTAAAATTTCATGATTTTATTTGCTCATTTTTTGGCTCTGCGTACCTTTCATATATTAACTATTTCCTTGTACTTATCAAGCACCCATTGGTTTTGCAATGTGGCAGGCATGGAAATGGTGATTTTCGCTGCTACTTCTAAGCTATATTATAATACTCACATTGCACTTTAAGCCCATTTGCAAATATAAATCCAAACATTTTCCTTGAGAAGCTCTGACTCGAAAAAATTAATCCATGCAAAACGCTCTCAAACCTTGGCTCGCAAAAATTAGTCCACGCAAAAAAAATCCCCTTAAGGTATATCATGTTCGAAAAGAACATTTTCATACAGATCCTAACAAACTTTTATTGTGTCATTTGTCTTTTCGTGCACATTGGTGTTATTTATAGACTCCATAGAAGTAGTAATATGCAGACAGTGGTGGATCGAGAGTGTAGTCACAACTTGTGGAGAAGCGCATCAACATAAGTTGTGAATTCAGTTCATATTATCAATGGGATTATTTGAACCTTTTTCTTTTATGTTTGAATTGCTAACACTCTCCTACACAAGTTGCGGCTTACCTCTGGATCCGCCACTGGCAGGTTAAGTAGAAATAGATCTTCGTATTGTATGTTATGTTGATTTAAGTTATGTATATAATTTTTATCTTCTTGTAATCCTGTTAAATGTCATGGATTAAAATCTTTGAAATGCCCAACTTTCTCCTGCTATTAATGAAAGTTATGAACAATTTCATGTAATGTTTACTTAAATATATTACCAAATTCAAATTTCTGGCAAAATTTGGAAGGTCCTGAACAATTGCAAGGTCCTGATATTAAAGTTGGCAGTTACTTGCAGATTTTTCCCTGATTTTCAAATGATTTTGGTTCACTTCTATCGAATATCATTTTATTCTTCATGTGAACCATAAGTCATATTTTGGGAATTGTGATAGACCTGTTCTCACGTAAGCAACAAGAACAGAATGGATAGCCATTCGGATATCTTGAAAATTAGCCTAAAGCTATTTCCTCTAGGCCTGCTGCGGAAATTGTTCAAGCCCTGAGGCTTCTAGTTCAAATTGAATTGAAAAGTCTCTTGTTTGGATTTTATTAGCTTTTTGAATACACTTTTGTTCGGTGGCATATCACCTGAGGTGGAAAGACATTTCAACAGCCTTAACCTGAAAAATATAAACGAATTAAACAATAACACAGAATTATTGACGCTGTAAACTTTGTAGCACATGAGCATCGGATTTAAAAACATTGGCAGAAATTGTTCGTGGGCGCATGTGTATGCATCCTGAGCCAGGGTTGGAACTTGCGTGGGAGAATTATTGATGTTTTCTTGTAACAAGGATTAAAAACAAAAATTATATGTCATATGCTAATTTCTTATGCCTGGAGAGTGCATTTTTAGAGCATCTGGAGGTACAAATTTCCAAACTTTTCCCGCTCAGCGCCAACCATGGTGGTGCCTTTGTGGGCCACTGCACTCCAATGTATGTACCAGTATGCCCAAAAAAACTCTGGATACGTCACTGAACTGAAAATGCTTTTTGTAAACAAAACTTAAATATCATTTTCATCTTTTTATGTAAAAACGTTAAAACGTTTTTTTGAAAACAAAAAAAACCCGAAAACGTTTACAACGTTGCGCACATGGCAAGAAAACGTTTTTTCGTTACAGAAAAAATGTTTTTAAACGAAGTGTAAAACGTTTAAACGTTATAAAACGTTTTATTACTTGTTATTAAAATCCCCTGAAACGTCACATATAATACATTTATTGATCAATGACCTGTCATTTTATCAGGCATATTTCCAAGGTTTCTTCATTGAGTTTCAAAACTCAACCCTGCCAATTTTAAACTCAAAAGATTAATAAAACATTTTAAATCTCAATTTTGTAATTCTGTGTTCGGCAAAAACATGAGGAAAGTCCATTTCATCCATCATCTTTGGATCGTGCGTACAACATTTGGCCTAACAACATTCTCAGCCACTCTTTTAGTGCGGCGGGGTCTTCTGGCTACGGTTTTTAAAGCAGCAGTTTTAAGTGGGGACGAAAAAACTCAAAAAGAAAAAAACGTAAATGAATGAAACAGAAACACCCACACCTGTGTTAAGTTGACCTGTTTTATAATTCAAAAAGCTTTTATTCAGTTTGAAGATCCTTCTGGCAGGAGTTCTGCAGAATAAGAGTGAAGTAATTATACCCAACTGTATACATTGATATTGTGAAAGAAGAAACAGAGTTGGAGTGACTGTCAAGCTGTTTGAAATTGTGGAAAACATCACAGAGCTTCCAGAGACATCGCCCCACACGCCCCATCATCCTCCAACTTTCGTGTTCACGTTACATGGTGGTATACAATTATTGGCTGACTTTGCTTTTTTCCCATGTCAAAGCATGGTACCATAGGTGGGAGACAGAATGTGTTTCTTCCTAATTTATTATTATATTATACTATGTTATTTAGGAAGTTCATATGCTAAAATTGCCTAGACAACTGAAATTTTGAAGCACAGCTTGAAATCTGAAAATTTGCCAGGAATACATTTTATTTTTGTATATGTTTTAGCTCTAAAATCTTTCATTCAATAAATTTTATTCAATGCACTGATTTTTGGCAGATCTTGCCTTAAAAAGATTTTAATTGGATTTCTGTGTATGCAAAAAAGCCTACAAAGTGTTGTTTTTCCTTCTTTCTGACCTCCAAAACCTGGTGAGATCATGATCAATAAAACCTTTTTATATTTTTTTCTTGTTTTTTTATGTAAACTTTGGCTATTTTTTGTTTTGAATCACAGTTTGAAACGCACATTTCTAATGGATTTTATGATTTAATTTCTTTTTTTGAAAAAGTTTTTTTTTCCTTTTGGTTCTTACAGAATTTCTTTAACAAATCTTAATCTTGTTTTGATTATAAAATAGGTATCCATGGTTTCAGTTCACACATTTCTTTTGTTTATAGCAAATACTTTCTGATATTACTTGTTAGGGCTTATTTAAGTGCGGAGGCACTTTTAGCTTAAGCTACATGCTAGTTTAAATAGAAACACAAATCGATATCACAGTAGGAATACTGGAGGGACTTGCATCTGAATTAAATGGCAGGGTTACACATATCAGAAATGAAAACTTACCAGCTCATACTTTCTTTTCAGCGAATGTTGTTCCATGTTCTAAAATAAAACAACATCTTACTAACATCTCTAGTAAAATAAATTGTCTAGTTCAAAGTTAACTCTTAGATTTCCAGTTAACAATGAGTGGAAAAAACTCATTTAGAATTATCGGTAGGAGTTTGAAGGTGAACTGATCATAAATACGATATACATCCAATGCAAACCTTATAATGTTGATGGTAAGGCTGCAATTGAACTGCAGTTTAAACTTCAAAGGTCGCTTTAAAAATACATTTACTTACTCCTATTTTAAAGTATGTTTACATAATTTTAAATAAAATCATGGCATCTCCATTATAGTGCATAAGGGCTCAGCGTACCTTTCAAAAGTGAAAAAAATTTTTTCAAATTTATTCAGACATGTAAAATCATTGTTATTATCACACATTTGAATTTTTAGGGAAAAATATTACTCTTGTATTAAAATATTGCTATTTGAAAAAGTTATGGGCATATTTTGTTATTCAACATTTCTAAGTTATGACAACCTTTTATATAATTCGTTAAATACTCAAAAGGCGTTAAATTAAACTAGCAGCTCACTGTGAACTTAATAAAGGCTGTCATATTGTTGTGTATGTGATGAAAAATTATTTGTGTTCTACCTTCTATCACTCCAGAAAACAACTTTAACAATGGTTGTCACCAATCAAAAACATAACCTGACATTAGATTTTACCATTACATCAATAGATTAAAGATACGTAGGTGCCAGTCAAAAACTTCAACTTTTATTAAAAGAGTGGTATCGTTATTTGAAATTTTATGACAAATTTTAGTTTAAAAAATGTATAGTTAACCTGCGTTAAAGCTTTTTAAAAAAACGTTTTACTTCCGAAGATATTGAGTTTTTAATTTTTTTATAAACCCCCGTCTTTTTTTGTGACGTCATTGAAGAAGTTTCATTTATTTTTACTTGTTATGTCAGTGCAAAGGAGCGTATTAGTTTCTCATGTTTTCAAAAATCATGAGTGAGAATTCAAGTGAAGAGGAATCAGATGTTCTCAGCGAAGATGAAGAATGTAGCAATGAGTTTTATTCAAGGATTTCACAGAGTATTTCACAGAGAATTTTAGCGGTTTGAGCAATATAGTTTTGACCCAGTTGCTGTAAAGAACATGAAGAAGTCCGGATGATGATTTTGATGACGAAAATGCTTTACCGGAGAGAGTTGGCAACAAACAGTGATGCAAATGTGTTGCAAAGAAGTTTATGCGATCGAAGACGATAAATTTCAAAATAATTTTTTGAACAAATCAAAACGAAAAAAAAATACATGCAATATTGAGTTGATCATTGATCGTAGTAAAATTCATATATTGAAAGTTAACGTTTTTCCAATTTTCCCTTTTTCCGTGCAGGAGTTCAAGAATCAATAGATCATTCTATGAAAACGATAATGAAATAATCGGTGAAACGGAACAATATTCAAATGCCCAGTTCGAAGAGAAACACGAAAACAAAAATGGAAAAAACACTTGCACACAGAAAGTAAAAGTTCACCTATGTATAACGAAAAGTGTAGATAAAACATTAAAGTAAAACTCCTTATAACATGTTTACCATCAAATTTCTTCCGAAACATGATTCTTTAAAATGTAAGTGACGTAAAGATGGAAGATTGGCCTCGCTTCAACTTTGAAATCCATTTTTTTTTTAAATATGAATTTTAGGTAATCTAAACAAACTAATGTTCTGTCCTTTGGTTGAGTCACTGTCACATCCCACAGCAGCACAAATAACCATGTTTTTCATTAGATTTAAAAAAATACTTAGTTATTGCTTGAATTTCAAAGAACACTCGCTTGATTTGAATGCAAAACATCGCATAAACACTGAATATAACTTCTTCAATGACGTCACATAATTATTACTAATTTATTCAGCGTTTTAAGCCTATGTTTTAAAGTGGCATTTTATAGGGAAAAAAAGACTTTTTTTTTCCAAATTAAATTTATTTTGTAGTATCTACATTAAAACAAGGGATATACGAAGAAAAAAAATTTTTTCAAATTTTCATGACACCATTCCTTTAATGATTTTACAGTATGCCAATTTTCCCCAATATTAATTTACAATCTAAAAACTTATAAACTGGTTTCATGAAGTAAGAATCAGTTACATAAATAAGTTCAACCTGAAACATCTGAAGCAATCTCATGGATTATGAACAGAACACTATACAGTCTTGAGAAATACTGAAAACAATTACTATCAAGGCCTCTGGAAGGGCTGATTGTTGAACAACAGGCCTGGTCGTAAGAAAATTAGCAGACGTGTGGTCATCGCACTCCTTAATTGACGATATCAGTTATTGCGTGTGCTCGTGTAAAATTTTGACAGATGTGCGATCAATTTTTTCCAGTTAAGATCAACAATCTTCATTCTGTATGTAAATCTAGTGAAATTTTAAATGTGTCTATGTAAAAATAATGAGATTTCCACGGAGAATGAATTTAATAAAATGTTCCAGGGGATTTTGATAACAAATGATAAAACGTTTTTCAAAAAACGTTAAAAACCTTGTAAAAACAATAGAAAAAAACGTTTTATTGTTTTATTGTTAAAAACGTTTTATTGTTTTAAAACTTGTTTTAAAACTTTTTTACTTTCAGGTTGCTCCACAGTAATCATAAAGTTAAGAAAGTTAAAAAAGAACCTAAAAAACTATTAAAATGAAGAAACAATATTCATAAAATCAATTTATTGCTGCGAAGCTTTTCGTAAAATTCTTTTACATCATCCTTACGAAGAGCTTAGCAGCAATAAATTGATTTTATGAATATTGTTTCTTCATTTTAATATTAATCTATGGCTTCGCTATTTATATAACCTAAAAAACGATATTTAATTCTCAAAATTCTTAAAGGAAGACCAGATACCGAACACAATAATCATTTTCACTCATAGTCGGCGAGCAGTTACTTCGGCAGCTGTTTAGCTAGGAAGACGAAACTAAAGGCCGGTTTCCATATCAATCGCCGTGGTCGCGGGTATGAGCGTACTGATTTTTTATTCAGTCGCACACATCATTCATCAGTTCATCTCACAACCTTAAAATATTATCAAAATGAAGTCCATAAAGATAACTAAAAACGTTGTGAAGCAATTTGATTAAGAGTGCATCTTCACTTAGCGAAAGTGAGATGTCTCTTAAAAAAGAATAATTAAGGTTTTCCCAGATCTGACATTTTCTGTAAAAATTATCCATTTTCAACGACTTTCGCCGAGTGAAAATACATCTTTACGAAAATAAACATGAAACTTTTCCCCGAGGATTTACAAGATAGCAATTCTATCAACTTCGTTCTATTATAGAATTAATAGAATTATAGCGGACGGTTTCTATTTGTAGTAACTTTTGAAACAGCTGTTTTTTCTTTAATCTTTAACTGAATGAGAACCAGGTAATCAGTGCATTAATATACTTACATGTGTTACCTGCGAATGTATTTATGAACAAGGTGCGTTCTTTTGTTTTGATTGAGTTTAATGACGTCAATGTTTTTCTCTCAAATGAATGGTTATACACAATGTATTATAACTGGTTTTAATAACGAGTTACAGCCACCAGTTATTACTGACATTATGTATTATGGATTAAACCGTATTCCAGGATTTAAATTCTAACGTACTACACTTATTCAGTACAATTTATAGCGTAATTATTTATGACGTGATCCTTGGACAACTATTTTCCATTGATTCCAGACCAACTAGGAACTCTTCTTGGACAGCGGAAGGCTAATAAAGTGTTTTGAGCGAGTTGAGTAACTGAAGATGCTTTTTGTAAACAAAACTTAAAAATCATTTTCATCTTTTTTTTATGTAAAAACGTTTAAACGTTTACAACGTTGCGCACATGACAAGAAAACGTTTTTTCGTTACTGAAAAAACGTCTTTAAACAAAGTGTAAAACGTTTAAACGTTATAAAACGTTTTATCATTTGTTATCAAAATCCCCTGGAACGTCACAAATAAAACACTAAAGATTCGGTACATAAAAACTTAGCCATAACGATTACTTTGACCGTAAATAAAATTTATTCAAAAAAAAAAAAAAAAAAAGAGGAAAAATAAAACTTGAAAATAAAAAAATTTGTATTTCTCCCCATTGTTTTGGTTTGTAGTTGAAATGGTTTTTGAATTAAATTAAAGACGTTTCCATTCCATTAACCCATCACCACCTGGTTGGCTACTTTTTTAAATCAAAGATTATTTTTTCGAAACTGCAACCTTGCGCATACTTTTGTAACTTAAAAGATCATTAAAACGAAAAGGAAAACTACATAATACAATTAAACAAGATGCCCTTACGGGCAGAAAGATTTCCGCAAAATCAGCTTAAGTGTGAAAATAGAAAGACTATGGCATTCTTAAAATTTAAAGAAGATTGATTCATTTCCACAATATATATATGTTTAATTTCTGATCATGTACTCCCCAAAAATCCGGAAAAACATAATTGTCACTATGCAAAACTTCATACCAATAAACACCAATAAACTTGAATACACTTTGAACGACATAATGTTCTCTATTTTGTTGGTACGTAATGATATTAAGGATAATACAATGAGTATGCATGTAAACCAATCTAAATGTTATAAATTTATGAATTCAATATATGTGACGTTCCGTGGGATTTTGATAACAAATGATAAAATGTTATATTACGTTTAAACAAAGTGTAAAACGTTTAAACGTTATAAAACGTTTTATCATTTGTTATCAAAATCCCCTGGAACGTCACAAATAAAACACTAAAGATTCGGTACATAAAAACTTAGCCATAACGATTACTTTGACCGTAAATAAAATTTATTCAAAAAAAAAAAAAAAAAAAGAGGAAAAATAAAACTTGAAAATAAAAAACTTTGTATTTCTCCCCATTGTTTTGGTTTGTAGTTGAAATGGTTTTTGAATTAAATTAAAGACGTTTCCATTCCATTAACCCATCACCACCTGGTTGGCTACTTTTTTAAATCAAAGATTATTTTTTCGAAACTGCAACCTTGCGCATACTTTTGTAACTTAAAAGATCATTAAAACGAAAAGGAAAACTACATAATACAATTAAACAAGATGCCCTTACGGGCAGAAAGATTTCCGCAAAATCAGCTTAAGTGTGAAAATAGAAAGACTATGGCATTCTTGAAATTTAAAGAAGATTGATTCATTTCCACAATATATATATGTTTAATTTCTGATCATGTACTCCCCAAAAATCCGGAAAAACATAATTGTCACTATGCAAAACTTCATACCAATAAACACCAATAAACTTGAATACACTTTGAACGACATAATGTTCTCTATTTTGTTGGTACGTAATGATATTAAGGATAATACAATGAGTATGCATGTAAACCAATCTAAATGTTATAAATTTATGAATTCAATATATGTGACGTTCCGTGGGATTTTGATAACAAATGATAAAATGTTATATTACGTTTAAACGTTTTACACTTTGTTTAAAAATGTTTTTTCAGTAACGAAAAAACGTTTTCTTGTCATGTGCGCAACGTTGTAAACGTTTTCTTAAACTTTTCATTTTCGTAAAAGATTGGGTTTTTTTGTTTTCAAAAAAATGTTTTAACGTTCTTACATAAACAAGATTGGCGCAACAGTTAGTCGATGGGGTTATTTTAATGCAATAGGTTGCAATAGGTTGCAGTTACTTGAATTAGCTAGCATTCACAAGGGATATCCGTTTAAATTCAAACCACTGCAATTGTTTGTATTCAATAATTCTTTAAGGAGTTCGTTGCTATGGCAAGGAACTTGAAAATGAGACAGGGTTATATGTGACCGTCCAGGGGATTTTGATAACAAACGATAAAACGTTAGAAAACGTTAAAAACGTTTTTTATATTTGGAAAAACGTTTTTTTAAAAACGAAAAAAACGTTTTAACGTTTTTTGAAAAACGTTTTTAACGTTTTTTAAAAACGTTTTATGGTTTTTAAAAACGTTTTTTCAAAAACGTAAAAACGTTAAAACGTTTTCTAAAAAACGTTTTTTCAAAAACGTAAAAAAACGTTTTTAAAAAACGATTTTGGAAACGGAATGTTTAGACCTACTGCGCGGGCAAACTACGTGGAGAGCCATGCACAACCTCGATCCCAGGGCTGGGATCGAGGTTGGAGCCATGCATTCTATGGCAAAATAACATTTAAACGTTTTATCATTAAAAATGTTTTTATTGTTAAAAACAATGCCTCATAATAAAGAGCTAAAGAGCTCTTGCTTCGGCTGCTATTTAGCAAGGAAGACGGAACTATAGCCCGGTTTTCACATCGTTCACTGTCATCGCACGTATAAGCGAACTAATTTTTGATTTAGATTTGAGTTGAGTTGAATAAAGTGGAAATTGGCCTTTAGTCAAAATTTTCGGGAGGTTTTAACTTCAGCAAGTCATAGCTGCCGTTGATTGGACGAATCAAATCATATGACAGCCAATCGCCCCAAAACCTGAAAACGTTATCAAAATAAAGTCCATAAATATAACTAAAAACGTTACCAAGCAATTTGATTAACAGTGCATCTTAATTTTGTGAAAGTGAAATGTTTCTCAAAACAGAGAAAATAAGATTTATCCAGATCTGTTTCTATAAAAATTAGCCGTTTTCAACTCTTTCACCTTCACCGAGTGAAAATACAGCTTTACGAAAATAAACATAAAACTTTTCCCCGAGGATTTACTAAAATAGCAATTCTATCAAATTTGTTCTATTATGGAATCAATAGAATTATAGCGGACGGTTTCTATTTGTGGAAACTTTGAAAACAGCTGTTGTTTCTTTAATCTTTAAATGAATGAGAACCAGGTAATCAATGTATTGTAATATACTAACATGTGTTACCTGCAAATACATATTTAAAAAAGTACACACTTGAAGAACATTGACGTCATTAAAATAATTCGAAACAAAAGAACGCACCTTGTTCATTCATGAAGTAAAAGATGAAAAGTTTTTTAATTATAACTGGTTTTAATAACGAACTTTCCAAAAATGGCGCATACGAATGTGATTATAAACAAACCGCTGGACACTTCTTCAAACAAAACTTGTTTACGTTTGCAGAGAAATGCAACGATACCAAAATCCGCTGGACGGTTTAAGTTGAAAATGTTTTTTTGTAAAAAAATGGATTAATGTAAAAACTTTTTTTATAAAAACATTTTTAAAAAAACATTTCAAAAACGTTTTTTAAAAACGATATCTACAGATATGAAGATCTTCTCAGTACTACCCACGCTCTCTCAGAACACCACGCTTCTCGTGGAACGAAGCGGAACGGAAAACTAACAGAAGATTTACCGTTTCGGTAATCGCTGGGTTCATAAACTGCTGATTAAACCCGTTTCTTTTCCGAGTAGCTCCGATTGAAGGTCGCATGTCTCAGAAAAATAAAAAAACATAAATACTTTGAAACATAATTCGTATCACACTTTAGGCATTTTTGTTATTATTATTATTGTTAGTATCAATAAAATTTAAAAGGTTTTCCTAGGTAGCATAAAAGTTATTATTCAAAGTTTATCTGCATCGCGGAGGCAAAACAAGTAATCTTTTTTAACTAAAAAACGTTTTTTAACGTTTTTTTACGTAAAAAACGTTTTTTAACGAAAAAACGTTTTATAACGAAAAAACGTTTTTAACAAAAAACGTTTTTAACGTTTTTGCTTTCGAATTTTGTAACGTTTTATCGTTTCCATAAAAACGTTTTTACTTTTTCATAAAAACGTTTTTTAACGTTTTTTAACGTTTTCTTCCATTGTTTAATTATCGTTTTTAACGTTTTTTGAAAAACGTTTTATGGTTTGTTATCAAAATCCCCTGGACAGTCACATATATGCTATTCGGGATCCCTGTATAGGCTAACCTGAACAGCAAAATACACACCCGTGTGACGTGATTGAGTTTAACCAAGTTGACAAAGTAATTGGTTTTTATGATTGGCCATATATTTTAATGAAAATCTGATTATTTTATGTAATTTATATCAAATTTCTTGATTTTTCTAACATCTAGATATTTCAAAATTTTCGACATAATACAAAACAATTTGTGTAAACTTCAAAAGAGCTACAGGCTGGTTGTCTCTTTTATTCCCAAAAACTGGCAAAAAGGCCCGTTCAAGGGCGGTTTAAAATATTTTCATAGTTTTAAACCCAAAATTGGGATACCTTTTGCCATTTGAATACAAACTTCAAAATGGTACCCCGAAATACCGCTCAAGAACCAAACTTTTTAGGGCCTGGTCTGCAAAATACACACCACAAGCACAAATAGTTTGTTGGTTAGTACTAAATAGGTGTTACGGGCAGTAATGATGTCACTTTTTAAGATTTATATATCCAAAAACCACGAAATGTTTTGCCTATACCAATTTCTAAATTTTTGAAAGGTCATTATAACAGGAAACAAGATGCCCTTACAGGCATAAAGATTCCTGCAAAATCAGCTGAAGTATGAAAATTGAAAGGCTATGACATTCTTGAAATTTTAAAAAGATTGAATCATTTCCACAATGTATGTTTATTAAATTTCCGATCATGTATACTCCCAAAATACGGAATAACATAGTTGTCATTATTCAAAACTTTATACCAATAGACACGAATAAACTTGATTATATCGGAATGACATAATGTTCTTTATTTTGTTGGTACATAATGATATTAAGGATATAATAATCCATTCAGATAAAACAATGATGCATATAATTCAATCTATTATGAATTTATGAATTCAATATGTCTAGTCAATCTTCCTAACAGAATTCCTAAATTGCAAGCACAAAAAGGAAAACATAAATTTGACTATCAGGCACTTCCATGAGACGCGTGCGATAGCACGCGCACGCGCACACACACGCGTAAAAAAATTTGCGCGTGTGATATGTCGCACGCGCAAAACTTGATACAGCACTTGTCATTTTTTCATTATTATTTGTTAGGGTTCATGTGCTGAAAAGTTATTCCTTGTGGTTGTCCTTTAACTTTTTTTTATGACGTAACAATTCTTCTTCTGATCTTAATTTATAATTTTCTTATCTTACGTAGGTAGTACGTGCTTCGCACGCGAGTAACATTAAGGTGGTTTTCTACTAGGCGAATAATGTTGCGTTGAAAAATTTCTTTGCAATCTCATTGGTTCACCAACCGAGAGAATATTGCTGCGCCAATCAAATTAAGTCTTTCCGCATCGACATTCTTCGTCTAGTGAAAAACCGCATTTAAGTAAGTAAATGGCCACCCTTTCTGTGATGTAATTTCAATAAAATGGCTTATAAAATGTTTGGTCAGTGAAACTCTTCTAAGACGTTTGTTATTATGAGATTTCAGCTGGCCATTACAATGACGTCAAAGTTTTTGAAAGGAATTTAAATAGATTAACGGGTAATGTGTTGCTTACTTATTTTAGGCACATTTTCATTGGTTTTGTAAAGAACTTTATTATTAACAAAATATAACAACTGTATAATCTGTACGGTGGAGTACTAGAACACACAAGAGTCATTTTCTTCTTCTTCATTCAGTTGAACATCGTTAATCTTTCGTTTTTCGTTTTTCTTTAAAATCTCACCACAAGCATTGTTATCATATTTTTATACAGGACACTTAACTTTAAATTTATGTTGTGAAGTGCAAAGATAAACGGCAATCAGTCTCTAGTGTTTGGGGTTTACTAGTTAAATCGTATCCCCGCAACTTCACTCATAGTAAACAAATTCATTGAATCTGCTGAGTAAGCTAAATTCAACTGTATAATTCACTCTGAGCACCCCAAGAACTTCGTCTGATTAAGCGCTGTAGAGTTAAGAAAAATACTATTTCATGGAAATTAAAATCGCACGCGCAAATCAGTAAAATCAAGTTTGCGCGTGCGAAGTACCGCACGCGAGAGTTTTTTCTCACGGAAGTGCCTGACTATGCAAAATACATCAATCAACATACATAACTGAAAACAGAAATTTGTGCTTAAGTTCCATTAACAATATGTCATTAATATGTTAATTTACAAACATGCCAGGGTTCGAATTAACGTATCGCATTTCGCGATTCGCGATGCGTTTTTGAAAAACCACGAAGCAAAAATCTCAAAATTCATTAAAATTGCGATGCAACATTTCTTTAATTTTTATGTCTAGTAATTCTTATTTCGTCAGGTTTCATTGAAATCATATCATCATAGTGTGTATACTCGCCTGAAATTCAAAATCTATAATGAAGCACTCCAACCCTTCTGTGAGCTGTGGATTTATCTGACCCAGCACAGATGTGCACTCACCCGCAGCAGGCTGTAAATAAGTTTTTTCCCTTGCCGGACACGATTGTTTTTGTTTGTCTCATAATATCATCTCGTTTCACACTTTCTACACTTTTTATATAAAATCAGGAGGAGAGCAACTTGCTTTTTCAATTCCTCAAATTATAAAAAGAAAACAAACAATTGTTTCATTGATGAATCTTTTAGCTATTCAAATATAGCTTAATCTTTCTGATTAATATGTTACCTGTAACTTGAAAATTTTAAACAGTAAACAAAATTAATAATTAACGGCGATAAATTTCTGTCGGACATCATGTCCGGCAGTACAGGATCTCAGGTCGGACGTAGCGTATTTCTTGCCGGACAATATCCGATGCTTATTTACAGGCCGGCCGCAGTGAGTTTTTTTGCCTGTATGTTGATCAAGATCAGTACATAGTACATACGGCTTGTAATGTATTTGTTAGGTAAAGAAGGAATAACGCCAGGGCTTTGAGTATTAGCATGTAGACGGAGCGCTGGCCTTAATATATGCAATAGTTCATTCTTACTACAACAAAAAATACATCGCAAATTCATAAAAACGCATCGCAAAAGTGCAAAAATTTTCGCGCCTTCGGCGGGCTTTTCAGCTCGCTTCGCTTGCTATAAAATTGCGATACACTTTTGAAATCTTAATTCGAACCTTGCATGCAGGGGCTAATACAGGTCAAATTTCATAGCGGTAACCGCTATTGGGCGCCAAGATCGATGCGCCCAAATTCAAAAAAAAAAGGGAAAAATTTTTTTTTGAAAAGATCAAAAAAGAATGTGAGAAGAAGCGCTGGGAAAGAAGGGCACTCTGTGAGGTTTCCGTACCTGGTTACCAAGGCTAGGTGATTACTTTACGAACTGAAACTTTCGAAATGATTATAAGTCCTGTAAAATATACACAAAGTAAGGAAATCAAAAATTGCGGAAGGTAAACACGCCGATTCGCGTGATTGAATTTCGAAGGACATTCGAAGATTCTACAGGAAAGACTGTTACGACACGAATAACAAGAAATGAGAAAGTTTTAAGGGACTAAGAATATGTATAGTATGTTAAAATAGAACGCATTTTAGACCATTCTAGGCCCTCAAATCGAAAATTTTTCGGGGCTTCGCCCCCGGACCCCATAGAGGGGGCTTACAGCGCCCCCCCCCCCCAGCTGCATTTGTTCGCCTGACTCGCTTCGCTCGTCATGCTCAATGTGCGGCTACCGCCGCCCAAATTCAAATCCTGTATTAGCCCCTGGCATGCATTATCTGAACTAAACTAAATTTCATGAAAAGATATACACAAACTTAAAAAACATTAAATCTTTAATTTACGCATACACCCCAGGGCATTATGAAAGCATAAACTGACACAAAAAAAACTTACGTCAACTGCCACTAAACTTAATGAACAAAATAACAGTAAATTTAGATGCTTTAAGATATCACAGTGATTATGTAAGTCTTTCAATATATATATATATATACGGCCAATCTTCCTAATTACCTAAAGACTCCCAAACACAAAAAGTAAACAAAGATTTGGATTATGATGAAAATATGTGACCCAAAAATAACTGAAAGCAGAATTTTGTGTTAAAGGATGATGTCCAGGACATTGATAAAACAGTCAAAAACTATACAAGTAAATATGCTAAAATAGCTAGATAGAAACATCAAACATAAAATGATGTACAGGTATAGTAGACAGGCATCAATCACGTTCGTCTCAAGGGTACAGTCAACTAATTTAAGTGTTTCATTTTTGTTAAGTTTAGTTGTGACAAGTTTTAGATTTATAGTTTAATTCACAGTGCCAGGACTTTAGCCAGAACTTAATAAAATACCGAGTATTACCAGAATTGGGAATTTTTTGTGCCAAATGGTTGGGTGACAAAGAAAATTTTGGGATCTAGACTCTAAAACGTCTTTAAAATCAACTTCTCTGTGATTTTTGAGCATATAAATAACAACCCAACATTATTAACTTCATCGCTTTTTCATTCATTTTTTTGACCAACAGATTTTTTCTTTCCAGTCTTGTCATTATAAGGCGCACTCCTACAGTTAATTAAGACGCACTTTTCATTGCGCACATAGATACGCTTTAAAAACATGCTTAACCTATTATATTAGTTTTCGTGCTCAGACAGTGGAGGATAACTTTGGCAATTTGCTGTTGCTAGGGAGAATGGCCATGTTGCTAAGGTAATTTTGAAATTTCCTTCCTTATATGAATTCATTTTGTTCACCTAACGAAAGAATATGTAAACATAAGTGGTACCAGTAGCACCCGTTTTCGTGTTATTCAATGAAACTAAAAAGCATCTTAGTTTCCACTAATTTAACAATCAGAGAAATTGAAGCTTAACCGAGGTTTCCACAAACAGAAATTTACGACTTACGCTCAAAATAATAACTAAAACATCGTTGATGGAAATGATGCACACAAAAGAAGCAGTTGAATTGCAAGAAAAAGATTCAAAATAGAAAATTAATCTCAGCCAGCCGACTTTCAGCTTTTAGTTGAATTGATTTCTTCATTCATTAGTTCGGATATATTTTGTTTTGCAAAGTTGTTTACGTGCTAGATACCACATTACGAAAGTATGGTAAATTCGGCCTATTAACACATTAAATACTTTTTCTTACGATAACATGAAAATATTAAAATTTTATCAAATGGGAAAACGTAATGTATACAAATTTGGGAATTTTGTGACACTTGGGAATACCGCGTTATACGCGGAATGACAGGGCTGGCTAAAGCCCTGAGTGCAGTATGGACTTTCACTGATGTGGTTTGTATTTTGCGGATATGTTTTTTTATGGCCGAAGTTTGGAAAGATGTCCGAAGTTAGGACGATAGACGATACATAGAAGGGTTTGAAGGAGCGCAGAAACTTTCGCGTTTTTCGCGTGTTTTGGTCAATTTCGCGAAAGTTTCTGCCATTTTAAATATTTTAGGCCAAAAACGCGAAAGTTTTTTCCGCGAAATTTGTACATTTTTTAAAAATCGCGAAAGTTTTTTCAAGGTAAAAGAAATCATTTTTTGAACTGAAAAACATCTGCAAGTATCTGTTTTTAAACCACCAACAACTGAAAAAAATCTAAGAAAATTAACAAAACTCAGGTATTTATAACATATGTGACGTTCCAGGGGATTTTGATAACAAACGATATTAACGTTAATATCGTTAATATCGTTATTATCGTTAATATCGTTAATGGAACTACAGAGTATCGTTATTATCGTTAATATCGCTAATATCGTTAATATCGTTAATATGGTAAGAGCACAGATTACCGTTACTATCGTCAAAAAGTTTTGTTCAAGACGTTTGTTTGTACATTTCACATACGTGTGTCGTTTTATGAAGTTCTAAAATAACCGTGATTTAATTATTATTTCGCCAAATAGCAATCAATTCAAAACAAACTCGCTTGTTTATGACATGATAAACCTGATTCATTCAATTATGACACACGGACATATATATTTTTCTAGAAATAACAAAGCACTTTTTTTTCATTTGTTATTCCTGTAACTTCAGCACAAATTTGAAAAGCCACTTTAAAATACCGTTTCATTCGATTTGGTAATGTATTATTTTGAAATGTACATTTGCAGGTAGCACGCGTTTGTGTATTAAATTGAACTTAATTAGCTGGTTCTTATATTCATTTGGAGATTAAAGATACAGAAGTAAGTTCGAAAGCAGGCACGAGTAGAAACCGTCTGCTATAATTCTTTTTTCTGAATTGTTCGACGGGTTGCCATTCTATAAGCTCTTGGGAAAAAAACTTTACATTATTAAAGACACGTTACATTAAAGTTTTTTTCAATAGCAAAACCTTTATTATTATTCTTTCGAAAGACATTTCACTTGCACTGGGTGAAGATGTACCCTTAATTAAATTGATCGCAACGTTTTCAGTGAAAAAAAACTTTACATTATTAAAGACACGTTACATTAAAGTTTTTTTCGATAGCAAAACCTTTATTATTATTCTTTCGAAAGACATTTCACTTGCACTGGGTGAAGATGTACCCTTAATTAAATTGATCGCAACGTTTTTAGTGATCATTATTGATTTTTGTCATTTCGTCGATAATGTTTTCAGGTTCAACATTGGGATGAGGGACGAATGAAAACATTTTAACGTCGGCTTGACGAGTTGCAAAAGTTCTCTTTTGAAATACTCACCTTCGTTTAAATATAATATTACCTGTTTACTTCAGTTTGTTATGAAGTTTATGTGAAAGGTTGTCTGAAAGTTGTGTTTACACAGGGCTCTAAAACTTTACTTGAGGGTAATTCTAAAAATATTGAATTTCTTACGCCGTAATCAAGCGAAAGAAAGATTAATATACACGAAATGGTTTCCTTGTCACAAATAAAATGATCACATGTTTAATATTAATGTTATTATCGTTAATATCAAAAATATAGTTATTTTCTTACTATAATTTCGTAATTATAGTATATAATAATATATATAACGATAATAGCGATAATAACGATATTAACGATAATAACGATATTAACGATAATAGCGCTATTAACTATAATAACGCAACGATAATTATTAGCGATAATATCGCTAATTCTATTGTTTTATTAACGATATTATCGTTAATAATTATCGTTAATATCGTTTGTTATCAAAATCCCCTGGAACGTCACATATTTTGTTTTCTTTTGTAACTCATCGATTACAGTTACTTGGGATGCCTTCTTTTTCTTGCCCGCGCTAAACATTTCCCTAATGTCACGATTTTTCTTGGGATCTGCTACCTTCTTTCTTTTATTGTTTTTGGTAGCAAGTATGTTCACAGCTGGACGAAGTTGAAAATGCGGCGGGCATTTATGATGCGATTAAGGTTGGTTCAGAAAAAATGCCACCCATTGACCCCTTCAAAGATATCAACCCTTTATTAAATGAACACTCCGAACCCTACAACCAGCATCTACTACCTGTATGCGATATCACTGTGGAAGAGTTCGAACTGTTATGCGGTTATAAAATTCAACGAGATGACTTAGAATAGCATTTCCAAAGATTGCCGTGTAAAATCCTGACGTCATAAAAAAATTCGAAAAATAACTCAACTTCAACAATTATCTTTCTTTTGGATCGCGCTAGCCGATTCCAGTTTTTTTTATTGTTTTCCTTGATTTTTTGGCTTTCCGGTGATATCTAATTTGCCCAGTACGCTATTCGGTGAAATACTTAATTTACGGCTGAGAAATGATCTGATTTGCCGGTTTTCCCGCCTGTGGCCACGAAAATATTCGACCAGGTATCACTTTGATGTTCAGCGCGGTGGATTGGCTTGTTGAATTGATGTCAAACTTTGTAGTTTATGTAAGAAAAGTCTGGGAAATCCAAAAATCGCCCGTAAAAGTTGTTTCCGATAGCCCTTCTATGACATTTCATTAATTTTCTGCTATATCAGTTTCAATTTTTTTGCTCGAAAAAGGTTTTTTCTTTTACGGTACAAAAATGGACACTTAAATCCTTCCTCTTTCCAACTATGTAATTATTTTCCTGTAAATATCACTCAATCCGGTGAGGAAAAGCACCTCAAAGTTGGATGTTTCACCCCTGATTGCAATGTTTTCCTTTTTCGCAAAAATATGAAAGATTGAAATTTCAAAATGGCAGATTTTGGTATATATAAATAAACATTTGACAGAAGTAAAATAAGTTGTATGTTCATCACCTTTGTTTTTAGATGATCCATTATTGATATGTTTTATCATTCACAAAGCCTTTACTTTCCCTTAAAATATATAACAGTTTCTTATATGAAAATAAGTTATTTTTATTATTAATGATTTATAATAAAAAATGTTGTTTATTAATAAATTTAATATCTTACCGAAATTAACTGTTTGTTGTCTGTAGACCCAGATGTATCTATTATCAATGATTATTTATGTCTATTAGTCAGTTCGCCCAATGAAAAACAGAAACCAATGGAATTGGATTTTGATATTATAACATATACATGTTTTCATGATACGTCTTGTTTGTCGTCTCTTGATTTTACCCAGTTGCTAGGGAAAATTTGGAGTACATCTTGAAATTCACTAGTATATATAACCACCACACACCATATTTACAAATTTTCTGTTTAAACAGAGTCAAAAGTTGTCAGTTGCCCCCATTTTTGTATTCCTGCGTAAGCAATGAATACTTTGAAACCGTTCGTGTTTTTTTGGGTTTTTTTTTTTTTTTTCACTGTCCAAACCTAGACCAATTTTTGTCGATGGGAAATAGCCACTCAAATCATTGTTCCCAACTTACATTCTTTTTATGATTTAACAGTCTAAACTCACACTATATTCATTGTATACAAGTACTTTGCTTGAAAAGACTCTAAAAGTGTAAAATATAAGCTCTAGTGAAAGGAATAATTAACATATGGCTAAATCGCAGATGCCAAGGTAGAAATGTTGTTTCATGTGAGTCTTATGCAAACATTCTTACGTTTTCCGTAGTTGTTTTAAAAATGGAAGCGAAGAAGCACGCGTAGATCTGAGAAAATTTCTTGGTTGAATATATGGATATAGAAGAGGTTATACGGCTGTCAAACTTAAAAGAATCAAGAACATTTATGATCCAAACTGATAATCTACGTGAAACTAATACTCTTAGTAGTTATTCGTGATAAATAAGCAGTTTTTGATGCTTCAAATCAGATATGAACGACTACAAAAACGGTATGCTTACATCGATTTAAAAAAATGCGTAAGGTTTCTATTAGTCTTTTTCTAAATATAATACAATTTTCTATTTCATGTTCCTAGGTAAGCTATCCTGTTTTTATAAAGCTCTGGAATCTTGAAGCACAGCTCATCTTCCTAATCAGCTTATACCCATTTTATTAATCAATAGATGACCACTTTTTTAATTGACTAGTCGAATTTAAAATATTGTATGATTCTAAAATTTGTATACTATCAAGCTGACGATAAAAAGGAAACACAGATATTTTTATTATTTCGCAAGGCCAAGTAAAAGTTTTTATTATGAAGTTCAGGTACAAACAACATAAAGATTTTCATACTGTATAGTTTTAAAAGGAGTATTTTGAAACGTCCACGGAAGAGTGTTCTCTAATGGATTTTTAAACTGACGGTGTTCCTTTTTAAGCTTGATCTCCGGCAAAATTTTTCAAAGTCTCTTAACTTTTATGATGCTCTCGGGAATGTAATTAAATGAATTCGAAGTTATTACTATTTACACCACAGATTTTCCCTTCAAAACTTAATGTGACAAAGTTTTCATTACTTAATTACTTTTTGAAGATGCTTTAGGGAATATAACTATGAATAAAAAACTTTTTGAAAAAATCTCTAAATGATGCAAAACAGTGCAGTTTATATGAAATAACAGATATTACTTCTTTCACAGCTACAAGATAAACTGTAAAACACAAAGAACATCATACCACATTATGCATATTGTTTTAAACCGTGAACAAACATTCACCTTTTAAAGCACAGATTATTCTTAACGCGATAATCTTTTAATTAGTTAATTGCTTCTTGAAGATGCTTTAGGGAGTGCAACTTCGAATGGAAATCTTTTTAAAAAAATCTCTAAATTGATGCAAGACTGAAGTTTTATATGAAACAACAAAGTTTAATAGTTATCGTAGCTAAAAGGTAAAATGTAAAATACTGCAAACATCATTCCGCATTATGCATATGGTTTTAAAGCGTGAACTAACACTCATTTCTTTCTGAAAAGGCTCCAGAAAGTCTTACAGTCATCCCCAGGAATACTTCTGCCCGGTAGGGCATCTTGTTTGTATTGTAACTACTTGAATGTGCATTTTGTCTTCATTTTACCCCGTTGCTAGGGAAAATTTGGGGTAAACCTTGAAGTAATGTGTAATTTGGTTCCGCAAACTTAATGTTTCTTTGCTCCACTTTAGTTTGAATAGTAAAGTATATGTTTTTTGGAGCTTCTGCCTGTAAATTCTTGTTTTAGCCCTATTTTATGTGTTGTTGCCATGGGGGAGATCCCTGTTGCTATGGATAGTATTAATTGAAAACAAATATTGCTCTTTGTAGTAAATGGTTATTCAAATATACGCTGAAAATATTAAGTCCAAATTATGAAGTGTTAAAAAGTTATGACAATATTCTTTAACCTTATTTTCAAGAAAAAATCCAATGTTTTGGTGCCATTAGACATATTATTACAGTTGAATACTATAGGGAAAATATCTAACAGAATGTCAAGAATTGCCCCAAATTCCCAATACTAAATTTCCTATAACTTCGGAACGGCTTATTGTTGAGAGGTGTATGACCCCTCATTTTTTTTCTCTTGAAAAGATCTATCCAATCAGCATAGTTTCATAGCTTTTTGACAAATTTGATTTTTTGGTCTGGAAATGCTACTTAGAAAGCGACGAAGACTCAGATTCAGAATGGGAAAAGGAAGAAAATGTTTAAATCTTTTTGTAAACAATAAAAGAAAGAAAAAATAACTTTAAACACGATTCGCAAAAGTTTTTTCCGTTTGAAAAACTTTTTTTGCTTTTCGCGATAGTTTTTTTCGCGAAATTTGTTCAAAAAACCCAAAAACGCGAAAGTAAATGTCAAAAATTTCGTGTTTTTTCCTAGACGCCAAAGTTTCTGCCTGCGAAAGTTTCTGCCCTTAAAGTAATTTACATACTTGTTAACATTGTTTCCTGCGTGCACGAAAAACGCTATTTATGTTTACAAACATTAAAGTCACTAGAAAACTCATCCCGTAAATCTCCGAATATAAGACCCCCCCAAATATAGGCCCACCAAAATCTTAACGCAAAGGTAGGTCCATATATAAGCCCCCCCCTACATGGATTAAATACACAAAAAACGTTGTAGAAAAACATTTTTTATTTTTTTAGTGAATTTCTGACAATACATTTATGAATCTTACAATGCCGTTACCTGAAGAAGAGTATCATCTGATAAGTGAGGATGAAGACGATGCATCTAGTGACAGTGAAATCGACGATGAAGAAGACTTAGAAGATGGGGAGTACGAGCTTGATGATGAACAATGAAAAATATTTTATATTGTACGTTTTTAAACGCTATACAAAATATATGATTGTTGTTGTTAACACAAATGTTGTTCCGTGTATAAGCCCCCCTGTATATAAGCCCAGCAAAAAAGCCTTACGACCTTATAGCCCAGGCCTTATATTCGGAGATTTACGGTATATATTTTTCTATTGTATTATAATATTATGCTATAATATTTGAGAAAGTCTGAATGCAACCATTTCTTACCTTTGCCTTTGCACGCAAACGCATCAGCCTTCCTCGACCTTCTTCATGGAAAATGTGACATGGACAGCACGTGCAACAGGTGGTCAGCTGCAATATCCTAATCAATCGATCTCCAATGAGTATGAAAACCATCCATGGAAGGTTATCAAGGTAATTGGTTAGCTCGTGGAACTAAAACCGTCATGTAAGCACTTTTTGGCTTGTAAGAATTTATTTTGATTGATGGCCAATCTTGTCTAATCGTCGAAGCCAAAATCAAGCAAGACTTCATCCATCATGGCGGCGTCTTCTGCGGTTCCCTATAATGATTCTGATAGTTCTGCTTTGCATCAAGATGATCCTCATGTTCAACATTCTTCATCTGTGGTTTCCTTTTTGGCAAGTCAGTTCGGAAAAAAGTATACCATTCTATTTGATAATTATTATATTTTTCATTTCTTTCCTTGATATTTTTACTTTTAAAAGTAAAAGAAAATTTCAATATTAGCAATAGGTACTTATATTTATGGGTCTCGTGTAGCATGAAAAAATGAATGAATGTATCAATAAAATATAAAATATAAATATAAATACATATATAACAGACACACAAATATCTAAAATGCCTGTTCCCCTTACTGTTAACTTTAATTATGCAAAATTCGTCACAGCAATGGATTTAGCAACACATTTGGTCATTCTAGATTTCAAATCAATAAGAACAAACAAGGTGAATAAGATTGATAAGAAAAACTATGATTGTAAACATCATTGGGGTGATCTTCCTACCTCTTTCGCGCTAACTTGCTCTTCTTTCAGCTAAGGTAGGGTGGTCGAACACTGCAATGTATTCATTAGAATTTTAGGATTTTTCAGAAAATGTTGAAATATTTTTTTTAAAAGCTGATATCTTCTTCAAAAATTGAGTAAAATGCATCAAGTTTTTTTTAAAATGCTTAGAATTTATCACTGATTATATATATACAAGATTCGCAAAAATGCAACTATATATTTCCCCAAAGTTGCGAAACTTAATTATACATCATTATACATTTTACATTGTTAAGAAAAATCTACATCATTAAATACCATAAGAAAAATATACATCATCAAATAACTACAATGAATGGTATAACTACCATCAATGTCATACTCTCAGATAAAAATGTTGTCCTTACTAAACAGGGTAGAATTGAATTTAATACCACAAAAGAACTTATTTTGAATTTATTAAGAAATGAAGATGTTCATGGTCAAATGATAAGGTTTCTTTTATAAATTTTAAACAACTATATATCAACAACCGCACCAATTTGTAAGGCGATTTTAGCATAATAAACATATATGATCTTTATTGTTGCAGAAGGTTGACATCCTTTATACCATAAAATCACAACAAAACAATGTAATGTAACGGAAGACACTTGCACTTGCTTTTTGTAACAAAGATAAAACTGTCTTTCAAAATTATACAATCAAATTTACAAAAGAAGAAAAGAAAATTGTCAAACTTAATTTTAGTACTACAGTATAAGTATTAAAAATACTATGAGGCAGATATATAAGCAAAAAGAGAATAACAAGAAGTTTCATTTTGATTTATAATTTAATTCAATATTTCGTCCTACATCCACAGAACATCATCATGCAGGACGAAATTTGAATTAAATTATATATAAATCAAAATGAAACTTCTCGTTATTCTCTTTTTACTAAAGCTTTACGCGCTGAAGAATATCTTCAATATATAAAGCAAATAACTATCAAAAAGCAATCAAAAAATTTTGACAGAAGAGTTATTTTCCAAAAAGAGATGGGCTTAAAGTGACAATTTATAAAATTAAATTCAAGTGTTCAGAATAAACATCTCTGTTCAAAAAAATATGTGCACACCCATTATTTATTATTTGATAAAAATGATCATTGTAAATCCTAAATGAAAAAAAAAACAGATTTCTGTATTGAAAATAGACTACAATAACCAAATCACTAAAAAGCTGAAAGTAGACGTTTCGTGTTCTGGTTTGATTTAATTTACAGTATAGGTGATCATGGAATTAATCCATAAGTAAATTTATGTTTCTGTTGTCAGATTAAATGAATATCCAGGGAAGCACATTTTCCGAACAGATACTTGTGTCTCAATCTTGTCTGTTATTATACGTAATTGGTTTTCTGACGTTCTTATTGCATATACGACATCGCATTTTTACTTGCTGTTTTTGTAATGTACTTTTTGAATTAACACTGGTTGAACTGGTTGTTCTCCACATAAAAAAGACTTCCTTTTATTATAGCGCTGTACGTGTAAATCATATGTGCTTTCAGTTCACATTATATCAGGACGTAAAATGAAAATAAATCTTCTGCCTGTATTGATAATGAATTTTCGCCTTTGCACTAAAATCACAGCTTCAATGGTTTGCTGTTCCAAGCATTTAATTACCAATCAATCATCCATCTCAACAACAAAAACAAAACAACATTTTTCTGTTTTTACACGTTTCTTCAAAAGTTTTTACGAAACCTTTCAAGACAATACTGAACTAAAATGATTTATTTCCATCATTTAAAGTTGAATTCCCTTGAATCATTTTAAAAGCTAGTGGAAAAATCAAAAATCTTCTACGGCCGATCCGCACTGACTGAAAAAACATGGCGTACTACTTGACTGTAGACTAGCCTCTATTCTTATCTACTTTGGCGGCTAGGCGAAAATTGCATTCTGAACCGCGGCTATAAAAGTGAACGGAGAAGATGAAGGAGGAGAAGGAAACTGCCGGTTTTAACATATATTTCGCCCTATGGGGAAATATATAATAAGTTTCGAAAGTATTCAGGGAAGCGCGCTTAAAGAGTTTCACAGTAATCACATACAGTCGAAATCATCGTTTATTTTGAAAAAATGGCACCGATATTTTTGAGAAGTGTGTTGTGAACGATCGGCAACTGCGCGAGAACACGTCGCGGGGGACAAAAACAAACGGCTCTGAAGCATGCGCAATAGACTAAGCTTTCCCGCGGTATATTTTTCTTGGCGGTAATCCTCAAAAAGGACCTCGAAGAAGCCTGTTGAAACTTGAAATTCAAGATTTTCGCAAGTTATTTTTTGAAAGCCCCGAAGAAAGTAGTATCGCCGGAAAGCTTAAACATCGTAGTTTACTGCTGTAAAGGTTTTATAACTATATTTTCTTTTGCTCTTTCGCAGTATTCCGTTGAGTTACTCCAGGTATCATTAAATTAATTTTATCGATCTGACAATTTTTTTTCGAAAATAATTATACGTCACTGATTCCATTCTTTAATTTCATTGGTTGTTTCACGATTTTAAAATGGCAGAAAAGAATGTAAACAAAGTCCTTTCGTGTTCATCTTTGGTTTCACTTGTGCTGAACTCTGAGATACCAGAAGATCTTTGGCTTCCAGGACGTGACCAGATAACATATGGGACACTTCAAAATTTATTTCTTGTTATTGATGAACAATCTTTACCATATTCAAGCATAACCAGCTTCCTCAATTTGTTGTCAGGTCAAGATTTATCTGACAAAATTAAAAAACCTTCTAATTTCATAAAAAAAATCAGAAATCACATAAAAAAGAATTCTGATTGCATGGAAAAGACTGTAAAAGATTTTTATGAAATGTCATCTTCTGTTCCATCAAAGTCACTTGGCCCTTTCTTTGATCAAATTGGCATCACAAAGGATGTTTTGACTAATATTGAGTCTTTTGATACCCCGCAATTTTCTCTTTTAAATGGCCATGTTTTGGAACTTGATGTTTACCGAAAAGAATCAGGTTCGTCTTGGTCTTCTTTTACAATGTGGCTGTTGTCTTTGATGGGAAAGGCTCAGGATACTGAACTTTCACATCAATCTGATAAATTAAAAGTGGAATCTATAAGATCGCACAAGGCATCATTGGTAAAAGTAAACATAGGCAGCCGTGGGGAATCTATTGAATCTTTCCTTTCTTCAAAATTCATTTTTCCTTCAAAGAAGGAAAATCATCTTAATTTGTCTACTTCAGATTTAGCTAGCAATTCTTCTTTGTCGTGGGAAAAAGAAATAAACTCCCTTAGAAAAACTATAACTAATTTATTAAAAGTTAATTCTGAGTTGGAGTCAAAACTGAATGTCACTTGTCAGTCATTAAAAGAAGAATCTAAGATGCACCATGCCAGTGAATCGAAATGTAAATCTTTGATGAAGCATGTTGACAACCTAAAGAAAGAAAAAGACTCAGTCAATGCCAACTTAACCAAAATGATGGGCAAACTGAGTTCTGTTTCAACACGAAACATCAATAAACGATTCCGTCGCCAAAAAGAAAAGTCTGCAATTTTACAAAAATCTTTAACTGAGCAGACTGAAAAGTCATCATCCCTTATGCAAGAAATTGAGGACCTAAATTTCAAGTTAACGGAGGCTCTTCAAGCTGGCTTAAAGTCCCGCAAAAAATTGTATTACTTGAAAAGCAATCCTACAACTGACTCTCCCAAGCCATCATCTTTCAGTCATTCCTATGTTTCTGATTTACAACATCAAATATCTATCTTGGAAAATGAGAAGTTGGAGCTGGAAGAAAAAATTGATAGCTTTCTAAACAAAGAAATTAAAGTTTACCATCAGGGCAGCTATGATGACAGTGTTCGAATGGTTTAGGAAGATCTTCTTTGCATGGGGTTAAGTACGAGGAATGTGGAGAAGGTCATTAGAATCGTTTTGGACAAATTGGTCGGATTTTCGGTTGAGAAGCTACCAAAGTCCACATTTGCCAAGTACATGCTTCTTGAAGCTCGTGGTCTTGCACAAATTCATGTTGCTTCTGAATTAATTGGAACTCCATGTTTAACTTCTGATGTTGATAATAATGATAATAATCATAATAATTCTGTATCTGACACACATCCAATTGACTTTAATAGCTCTTCTTCTTTCAAAAAAATATTTCCAACTAATACATCTTCTAATAATACTCTTCATTCTGATGGTACTAGTAAACATGGTCATTCTTATATAACCTACGATATCAACAAATCTGATGGAAAAACCCTTGTTACTGGTTTACGTGAAGTAGGGGGTGGTGATGCTTCAACACAACTCGACACATTCAAAGAAATTTTATCTGATATTGGCAACTTTGTTTCTGAGGAGGAAAAATCATCTTTCGTTAATGAATCATTTGCATCTATCAAAAATACCATGTCTGATCGTTGTGCCACTCAGAAAAAATTTAACACATTATTTACTGAGTTTCGCAAGTCAATTTTACCTAATGTTGTAACTAACTGGTCCTCTTTAAATGCTGAACAACAAAAATCTTTGTCAACCGTCAATGAATTTTTTTGTGGATTGCATTTTCTTGTTGGTCTTGCAGACCAAGCTGAAGCATGCTTAAAAGTTTATGAGAAGCTGCTTATTGGAGATGGAAAAGTTGGTTCTTTAGCTCATGGTGGCTACTCCAATGGGGAATCCGGAACAACCAGGCTTATTCGCACAGTCTGTAAGGCCATACAAGAACGTGGGTGTGAGAAGTCTGGTCGTATGGTTACTTTTTCATCACAGATGAAAGAAAATTATGACATGGAAGAGATTCCCTTGTTTCCATTCTTAGGGAATCGATTTAACATCTTATTCATCAATGGAGCCGGGGTGTTTTATCTGCATGAAAAGCTGATGGAATTTATGTCATGTGTAGAGAAAGAAAATAAGCTTTTGAATGCTGTTTTCTGGGATCTCCAAGTGTTACCATACCAAGTGGGATGCAGATCACTTGGCTTAATCCATAAATTGGTCACTGCTCCACTATGGCGAAAAATGGAGTTAGAAAAAAATGTTTTGTCCATGACACGTCATTACCAACAAATGGTTGATCTTTTCCAGAAATGGGCTGATGACTCTTCTTCCTTTTTAATTGGTGATGACTCACTCTTTCCAGAACTGGTTAATAAAGACACTCTTTTTCACTTCCTAATTGCTCCAAATGCTGATATTGATGAAATGACTAAGCAGTGCTTGGAGATGATTTTTTCTTCTTTTGTCTTTGTTTCCAAGCGAATGCTGCATGATCATTTATCATCGGGGAAATTGGCCACACCAAGCGAATCACTGTTGAAAGAAGCAGAGTCTGTTCCAACAACGAATGCTGAGGCTGAAAGAGATTTTGGGATGTTGGACAGACTAATGAAGCTGAAACCCAAAGCCTTGGATATTGTTTATGAAGGCATGATCATGTTCAGCCGAAACAAAACAAGAGAATGGAGAAATTCTTTAAGTGAAGACCAACTGTCATTTGTGATGAAAAAGGCGCGGGAATCCAAATCGCTACAAAAGAAAAACTTTTTTGAAAGGAAGACACTTATTCACCAACAACGAGTGTCCAAATTTCAAAATAACGAAGAAGAAAAGGCAAGGAAACAGAGAGAGCTCTCTTTAGAAAAAGAGCGACTTGTACGCCAATTAGAGGAGCTGGGTGGATTGTGGGATGAAAAGGGTGTTGCTGTTGCTCTTTCAAAGCTTCCAACTGATCGAGAAAAACGTTACGCATTAAAAATACAGCTAAACTTCCGACAAAAAGTTTTAGATGCTAGATGCGATCGCTCATTGTTTTATATGTCTTCTGGAGGCAAAAACAAATCATTATCCCAACTCCAGTCGAATCTTTTGGCTGTCATTAGTTACAGTTCTGCATCTGTTTCACCTGGAGCTACGATCACTTCCCCTATTTTATCTATTCTTCCTGTTCACATTTTAAACTCCCAAAAACAACATTATCTTTCTGAAGCTGAAAATTGTGAAAGAAAACAATTAAAAGCATCACTCACTGGGAATGAAAAAAAACGTGCTTCCAGTTCTTCAAAACAGAAAAAGAAAAAGAAAAAGACCTTTGTTTCGGAACAACAATATCCGATCATTGCTTCTCCTGAGGATTTAATTGGGAAGCTCATAGAGCACTTCACTGACCGAAATATCGAAGGTGAAGATCCTGATTGGTTTAAAGGTGTGGTGATTGAGACAGCTGGTGGATCAAAAACCAATCCGAAGTATTTTGTACGATATTTTGATATTCCAGATGAACTGTTTTGTTATAATCTTTTTCATGACTTCAAAAATCATGAAGTTAATATGTTATCTGTTACACCAGAAGACTTCATTGATGCAAGTATTTTGCACTTATATACAGATGAAGAAAATGGAAATGACACTTGGTGGCCTGCTGAAGTTGTTGATATCGACATTGATAGCAGTGATGCAACTAACCCGGACTTCTTTGTTCTTTACGATGATACTGGTACAGAGGATCCGGAATACTTTCTTGCACCTTTAATTCAAGACTACTTAAATGGTTGGGTGCGTTTTGTGGATTATCCCATTTCGAATGTATGAAGTAACACATTTTTTTAATCGTCTTTGCCTGAATCGTGGAAATTTGTTTGTTAAGTCTGTGTTAGAGGTCTTGTGAGTCTTAAACCCTAAAATCTTGTTAGGGAAACAGACCAACCAGGCTTGCAAAGCTTAGTAGACAACAGAATTTAGTGTTTCTTCCCTTTTGTGTGTTACTTCCATGATAATAAATGCTAATAATACTAATAAATTAATATCTAAATACCTAACATTGGTTAACAATTTTGCACCCATTTGATTACAACCCCATCCCTCCCCGTTCCCCATCCCCACCCCACGGCTGCCTTGTTATTCCCCTTTAGTCCCCTTAACTCCTTTTCAATCTTAAGTCCCATGAGAGCTGTTCAGCTTATAGATGCATTTGGCCGCTGTCAATGACTGAAAATCAGATATTGTCATCAAAATACTAACAGATAAATGTGTTTGGCTGCTGTCAACGACTGAAAATCAGATATTGTTATCAAAATACTAACAGATAAATGTGTTCAGCTGCTGTCAACGACTGAAAATCAGATATTGTCATCAAAATACTAACAGATTAATGTGTTTGGCTGCTGTCAATGGCTGAAAATCAGATATTGTCATCAAAATGCTAACAGATAAATGTGTTCGGCTGCTGTCAACGACTAAAAATCAGATATTGTCAACAAAATACTAACAGATAGATGGTTTTCCGCTCCTGTCAATCGCTAAAATTTCTTACAGGATATACCACTATGTTTGGTGGACTGATTCATGCTGTTGTAGTTATCTTTATTTGGATTCCCGCGCCATCCCTCAGCTTGTCACAAACCATTATCGGAATGGAGCTATTTTGGCAAGATCAGATATTGTTATCAAAATACTAACAGATAAATGTGTTCGGTGGCTGTCAACGACTAAAAATCAGATATTGTCAACAAAATACTAACAGATAGATGGTTTTCCGCTCCTGTCAATCGCTAAAATTTCTTACAGGACATACCACTATGTTTGGTGGACTGATTCACGCTGCTATAGTCGTCTTCATCCGGATTCCCCTACCATCTTTTCAGATAGCCACAAACCATGAGCGAAATGGAGCTATTTTGGCAAGATCAGATATTGTCATCAAAATACTAACAGACAAATGTGTTCGGCTGCTGTCAATGGCTGAAAATCAGATATTGTCATCGAAATACTAACAGATAAATGTGTGCGGCTGCTGTCAACGACTGAAAATCAGATATTGTCATCAAAATACTAACAGATAAATGTGTTCGGCTGCTGTCAACGACTGAAAATCAGATATTGTCATCGAAATACTAACAGACAAATGTGTTCGGCTACCGTCAATGGCTGAAAATCAGATATTGTCATTAAAATACTACTTTTGAATGCCTATAAGTTCCTATTTGGCTCATTGTAGCTTCTAGTTGGGAAAACAACACATATCCTTAACAATATTTAAGTGAACTTATGATATCTCAAACGGAATATTGTGCTAGAGCAATTGTCTTTGTTTTAAGGCTTTTTTTAAAGCCACCAATACGTAAAAATTCATTATATTGGCTCGTAAGTTATCTTGAAAATACTAATTGGTAAGTATTAGTTAATTATGATGTTTCAACCTTACCTAATTATTCTAATTTACGCAATTTCTGGCAAAAATCATGGATTTTGAATGCTTTTAATGAATTTTTGATATAATTATGCTAATTTATGCAAATTACTCTTCGATTTGTCAAATTGTAATGTCCGAAGAAATTCCTTGTTTCAAATTACATCAATCCTGAAAGTTTAATTAGATTCCACCTGTCTTGTCAAAAAATATATGCAAATTAATAGGTTTCGGTACATAAATTATTAATTTTTGGACATAATTATGCTAATTTATGCAAATTCCTCTTCGAATTTTCAAATTTTATTGCCGCCAATAAATTCCTCAATTCAAATTACATCAACCCTGAAATTTTCATTAAATTTCGTTTATCTAATCAAAAGTTACAATAAATTAAGCATTAAATATTAATAAAAACAATACAATTTGGTGCCATTCTTTCCTTAATACTCCTCTCATAAATATTTCCCAAAATTGGTCACTTTTCCACTACATAAAATTGCGATAACTTTTGATTGGTTTGGAGTTAGAAGGTGGTTGACCCCTCGTTGAATTGCATTTTTGAAGCTCTTTTTAATGATATAATTTTCATTGCTAATTGATGATATAAAATTTTTGGAGTGACCACCCTAGCTAAGGCCGATGGAAATTTTTAGTTCAGTGTCACCTGCCCACATCACTTTAAGTGCCCACGTAAAAAAGTTCATTATTTTACAAGATTTCATTATTCCAATACAAAATGAGAATTCTTAACAAGAACAATACATCATCAACTTCAATTCTTTGCCTACCCACCACCAACCGTCGTATCCCGGTTCAAAATATCCAAGTAGTTGCTCTTCTGTGTGTGTCATCTAATCTTCGCCAGTGTGTAAATGTAAATGTAGCAAAATTTAGACATTCGATTACGTAATCAAAGTAGACATTAATGTTTGCAGCGTCTTGGAATAATAGAGGGTTTTGATGTCTATCAGATACATGCTGAAAAAGTCAACTTTGCAGAATACTTAATTTGCAAAAATTTCTTGAAAATTTCTTCTTTTTAAATGTGGTTGAAGAAAAAAGCAGGTCTGACTGACTGAAGAAGTAATTTGAAAGCTCGAGCTATTACCGAATCTCCAGCTGCGGGATCTCAATGATTATAATTATATGCAAAATGACGTATTTGATGTGTTCTCTGGCTATGTATGACACTAGAACAAAATTAACAAGATGCCCTACCGGGCAGAAGTATTCCTGCAGATGACTGTAAGACCTTCTGGAGGCTTTTCAGAAAGAAATAAATGTTAGTTCACGCTTTAAAACCATTTGCATAATGCAGAATGATGTTTGCAGTATTTTACATTTTACCTTTTAACAACGATAACAATTAAACTTGTCTCATATAAAACTTCAGTCTTGCTTCAATTTAGAGATTTTTTAAAAAAGATTTTAATTCAAAGTTGTATTCCCTAAAGAATCTTCAAGAAGTAATTAAGTAATAAAAAGTTTGTGGCGTCAAGAAAAGTCTGTGCTTAAGAAGTAATATCTTCGAATTCATTTAATTACATTCCCGAGAGCATCATAAATGTTAAGAGACTTTGAAAAATTTTGCCGGAGATCAAGCTTAAAAAGGAACACCGTCAGTTTAAAAATCCATTACAGAACACTCTTCCGTGGACGTTTCAAAATACTCCTTTTAAAACTATACAGTATGAAAATCTTTATGTTGTTTGTACCTGAACTTCATAATAAAAACTTTTACTTGGCCTTGCGAAATAATAAAAATATCTGTGTTTCCATTTTATCGTCAGCTTGATGGTATACAAATTTTAGAATCATACAATATTTTAAATTCGACTAGTCAATAAAAAAAGTGGTCATCTATTGATTAATAAAATGGGTATAAGCTGATTAGGAAGATGAGCTGTGCTTGAAGATTCCAGAGCTTTATAAAAACAAGATAGCTTACCTAGGAACATGAAATAGAAAATTGTATTATATTTAGAAAAAGACTAGTAGAAACCTTAAGCATTTTTTTAAATCGATGTAAGCATACCGTTTTTGTAGTCGTTCATATCTGATTTGAAGCATCAAAAACTGCTTATTTATCACGAATAACTACTAAGAGTATTAGTTTCACGTAGATTATCAGTTTGGATCATAAATGTTCTTGATTCTTTTAAGTTTGACAGCCGTATAACCTCTTCTATATCCATATATTCAACCAAGAAATTTTCTCAGATCTACGCGTGCTTCTTCGCTTCCATTTTTAAAACAACTACGGAAAACGTAAGAATGTTTGCATAAGACTCACATGAAACAACATTTCTACCTTGGCATCTGCGATTTAGCCATATGTTAAATATTCCTTTCAGTAGAGCTTATATTTTACACTTTTAGAGTCTTTTCAAGCAAAGTACTTGTATACAATGAATATAGTGTGAGTTTAGACTGTTGAATCATAAAAAGAATGTAAGTTGGGAACATTAATGATTTGAGTGGCTATTTCCCATCGACAAAAATTGGTCTAGGTTTGGACAGTGAAAAAAAAAGAAAAAAAAAAAACAAAAAAAACACGAACGGTTTCAAAGTATTCCTTGCTTACGCAGGAATACAATAAATTATGAAAACATGCCGCATGACAATTTCAGGAGATAAGTAACGCTAAACTAATATAAAATTTCCATCTGCCCAGGGCTTAAACTAGGTATTGTGAGAAGGGGCTGTTAGGCTCTATTTTGGAAATAATGTGAAACATTTTTCGGGGGTTTGGGAAATCGGGGCCTCAACATTTTTTGTTTGCTGAGTTTGAGTGTGCCTTTCGTTGTTTGCTGCAGTTGTACCAGTGATGACGTAAACATAATGGTTAATTTGTCGATAGCAAAAAGTTGGAATTTTTTGTGATAATCCAGAAGATCCTTCAAAAATTACAAAACTAAAATGTTTGGTGTGTAGCGAATTTTACGGAGAAAATCCATGATTTTCGATAAAATGTCACGAGGATTATCGAAAAGCGAGCAGGAGTGCGCTGATTGCTCTAAGTTCTAGATATGTACAGGAAAACGTGGGGAAAGGCATATTTATATAATAAAAACAATTTTGCCGACGTGAAAAACATACTTGCCGACGTGTCCAACAAAATGATCATATCACGACAGCAAAATTTTGGCTAATTAAAAGGGTTGCAGGTAGTGTTGATTCACTGTAACATCATTTCAATGTGTTCTAAAAAAAAAGTTAATTGCCAATTTTGGAAAAAGGGTCTCTATTTTGGTTTGGGAAGGGGCCGTTTAACGGTCCCCCACAACGCTAATTTCACTTGCATCAATAGTGATGCAAGTAACAAAATTTTATGGAATTTAGTGTTCATAATAACAGTTTCATCCCTTTTCTCTAAATTTAAGTGCTTTCCTCCTTTGTTTCTGCAGAAATAATTCCTTTACTGTTTACAAATCGAAGGCAGCCATAAGCTTCGGGGACACTGAAACATTTTTCAAGCGATTGAAACAAAAAACAAAATTTGTTTCAATCGCACAAGAATGTTTAGCTGTGTCCCCAAGGTAAGTTTCGTGCGACTAAAACATTTTTGGTAAAATATTTTTGTTTCGGAAACAAAAAAAAATATCAAATCGATTTGATATTTTTTTTTTGTTTCCGAACAAATTTATCATGTTGCAAATAAAACTTATGAAAAATTTCTCGTGTCGCCGCCCCTTTGTGCAGAAGTTACATGCAACTTAAATTTCAACCAATCAAAACTCTCTCTAAACATATGAAAATAAAAACAAACAGCTTCTCAAACGCAAATGATTTTCAAAATGGCGGAGGAGCAGGTCAAGCTGAAACTTTCTGACGAAGAGAAATCCAAGCTGATTGAGTTTTTCAAAGCTAATAAAGCTTTCTGGTCTTCATCTACAAGTTTTCGGGACAAGGAAGAAAAATCGAAATCCCGTGAAAACTTAGTAAATCTGTTTGATAGTAAATACACAGAAGCATTCCTTGAAAAGAATTTCCACTCACTTCGAGTTGCATTCAATAGAGAGTTGAAGAAGTATAAGGAGAAAGTACCTAAAAAGAAGTGGAAGTTTTATGACCAAATGGTATTTCTAAAGGAGGAATTAGAGAAAGAGAAGAAAGTTACTTTTGAGCTGGAAGAGAAAGAAACCCTCATCGACTTTTTCAGTTCCAATCCACCTCTTTGGAATCATTTTCTTCCCGAGTATCGTGATCGTAACTTGAGGAATTCTCTATTAGAAAAACTTTCTGAACAATTTGAGGGAAAGTTCACCAAAGACGACCTAAAACAAGAGTGGCACAATTTGCAGACGATTTACAAGAGAGAAAAAGCAAGAGAAGACGGATCGAAAACTTCAGGTTCAGGTTCTTTGGAAGTATATATATCTTCTTGGGAGCATTTTAACAACATGGAATTTCTCGGTATTACCGGGGACGTAGATGAGTCCATTACATCTCTTGATGGAGAAGAAGCAGCCCAACCTCCTAGGAAGCTAAGAACACAAGCACAGCAACAAATAGAAACTGATGACGCTAAGGCTGAACTGTGGAAATCTTTGGCGGCTTCCCTCAAGCCGCAAGAGCAAACTCCAAAAGATGAAAAATCAACGCGTGCTAATTCATTCGGTAAGGTTGTCGTCGATTCTCTAATGCAATACGAAGTCTCAGAGTGGTCCTATCTTAAGAAGAAAGTTATGGATGTTTTCTTCGATTTTGATCAGCAAAAATTGAACAACAGTGGACCAAGCATTCGAAGTACGCCATGTCTGCCGAACCAATATCACTTTGTTCCGGGACAAACATGGACAAACATGATTAATAATCCGCAGAACACGTTTGATCCATTCTCCCCGGCCTCTTCTCACAGTTCATGTTCGTAGAATTTTCAATATCACAGGGTTCGAAATAACGACTGGTGATTCGTGAATTACGAACGGATTTTAGATTTTCACGAATCAGTTTTTAGTACATGAAAGGAAAATCACGAATCAATCTATATTTTAAAAGTTTAAAAAAAAAATTTTGTCCACCTCATTACTTGCATGTACTAATAATGTTAAATACTGATGAAGACCTGAACTTCAACTTTCATTTCTACTTAGTACAGAAAACTACTTCAACCTTGGTACTAGCTTCTTATCAAATAATTTTGTGTTGCGTAAAACCTATTTACTCACTATATTAATGATCAGAAGCTTGTGATTTTTACTTGAAGCACGAGAGCAAGCCTTGATATATAGTGGTCAAACATCGAACATTGTGCAACCCAGACACGAAATTGTCGAAATCAGTTTGCCCTGACTTTTGTCTGGTATGTTTTCATAAGATAATTTACTTCGCAAATACTGCCGTTAAGCGAAAGCGCCTACGAAGACTCACTTGAATGATCTCCTGATTAATTTCGAATGAAAATGAAATTAACAATTAACAGTTGTACGTGGCCAACGAAAATTTTAAAAACTCCTGCACGTGTCACATAGCAGGTGTGTTGAATACTAAAATATTTACTTCTTTGCTTATAAAGGCCGTTTTTCACTGTGCAATATTCAAACACTCTTCGTAAATAACATAAATCCTGGAAATATAATTTAGCTTCCTAAGACATTCATTTGCAGCGTTTCGATATGCGATAAGTGAAAAACTTTGAAAAAGTACGAAACTTATGCGTATGTGTTCAATGTGTCTATAGTACATTAGTAGTTTTTTCTTTAGTTACTTTAAGTGTTTTACATACTTTTACGTAAAATTAAAACCTTTTCCTCTGAACATCATTATTACGCAGCCGGGCTTAACAGGTAGTCATTAATTATTAATAACGCTTTTGAAAAAGAAGGAGAAAGCATTCACATAATGTGTAAACGATACGATTTTTTAATTCATTATCATGCATGTGCATATTACAGGTGCATTGATTTTATAATGTAAATTTGTTTTTTTCGTTTTGATTCTTGTACGGTCGTATTAATTATCGAAGAGACAATATTGTGCATCGCAACTTTAGATATTTATCAATCGCAAATAGGTAAAAAATACTTCGCAAAAGGGTAAAATGCTATGGCAAAACCAAAAAAAAATTCGCCTGCAGCACTCTTACAGCTTGCTTCGCTCGCATATTTTTGGGAATTCAAACAATGGATTTGTTCCATTTTTTCGTTTTTCAGTCGTCTCTGCCTGGTCTTGTTCATTTCTCACTTGTCTCCTTTATCACTAACTCATCCCTAGTTTTTACTAAAAGACCCTAAAATTTTCACGAATCACTTTCGAAAAGTTAATTCGAACCCTGTATCAAACTCTTATGTTTTAGATAACTTTGTTAACTTTATATAGTCAAGAACTATTAACACATACTTTACAAGAATGAAAACATAAACATACGAAATAAAATATTTCTGTTTTAATATGATTGAAGTCATTTTCCCCTTAGATGTCAATGCGTGCACAACGCCATTGCCAAGCGACACACCCTTCGTTGTAAAAATATTCAGTGAACTCTTCTCTAATTGCCTTCGCCTTGTTCGTAGGATTACTGATCTTGTTAGGAGTCAAGGAGTACCATGATTCAGTCGGCGAGTCATCTCTCCAAGATCCATTAATTATCGTGCCTGTTTCAATATCTTCTCTATCAACTAAATCTCGTGGCACATAAACCTTACCGTAAACGGAGTCTTTACGTAACCAATTGTGTAATGTTATTGCAGCTAATGCGATTGTTCTAACCTTTTCCGGTTCAAGTGAAAAAGGACGTCTGAATACCCTCCAACGATTGGCTAAGATACCAAATCCATTTTCCGAAATACGCCTCATTCGTGAAAGTCGGTAGTTAAATACTCGTTTCTCGCTTGTCAACCCTTTCTGGGGGTACGGTTTCATCATAAAGCTAGAAAGAGGGAAAGCATCGTCACCTGTACATACGAACGGGACCGCGTTTTGACGATCCGGTAGAGGTTTAGCATCTGGTAAATTAATTGCGTTAGATTCAAGGGCTAGCTTCAAGGGACTTTGTGACCAATTGCCACCATCTGAGTTTCTTCCATTCATTCCAACATCTGCAAAAAGGAATTCGTATTCTGGCCCAATCATGCCCATCAAAATAATACTGTCCCTTCCTTTGTAGTTTCTGTAATGAGAACCAGAGTTTTTTGGTTGCTGAATCACAATGTGTTTCCCGTCAACAGCACCCAATCCGTTGGGAAAATTCCATCGTCTTTCAAACTTTTCAGCAATTTCCATCCATTCCTCTTTCGAATTCGGTGTCTTGAAATTCTCTTTTCCAATTGTTTCAACAATAGCAAGGCAAACTTCTTGAATAATGTAAGAAATTGCTTTTTTACTAATTCGAAATTGATACTCTAAAGATCGAAACGATTCACCACTGGCAAGGTATCTTAAGGCAAGACAGCACATTTCCTCTGGCTTTATACATTTTCTCATATTCGTATCATGTTTTTGCAGTAGTGGAGATAGGATACGGACTAGCTCATCAAAATGAGAAACATCCATTCTAACATATCCTTTAAAGCCTTCAGAATCTTCTGCCTTTAGTTCTTTGAACAATGTATGGAAGGCTCCATCGGTTTTTCTACGAAGAAGCCATGGTCTTGTCCAGATAGATCGTTTTGAGATTTTTTTATTATGAGTTTTTTTTTTGTTCTTCATCATCTTTCGTTATAAATATCATGACGTCACAGAGCGAATTTCATTTGCAGAAACATCAGACGTAGGCAGCACATGATGACATGTTTTTTACGCCTATGTTCTAAAGATAGGAGAAACGGTAGAAAAACAACACGAACATAACATAACAATCTTAAACATCAAGAAACAGCAAAATGTAAAATAAGTTTATCATTAACGATTCAAGAAAAACAAAAACAGTCATACTGAAGATTTCATTTTTTATACATCTAAAATATACACATTTGTTCAAAAACTCACCGACGCACATATACCTGCTATAAATATAAAACGAAATACTTTTTAATAAAGGTTTTATTTCACAAAGAACACAAGAACTTTCATCAACAAAAACAAAATATTGTAGTTTATGTAATCCTTACAAAAAGAGCGATCGTGCTGTGACGTCAAAATTTCTATCGCAGAGCACTGCAATGGCGTCCGTTGTTAGATACTAAATAACGAAAAACTGAGTACAGTTATCATTTAAAATAATTTTTAATGGTCACAGAAGATCAGGCCACAGTTATTTAATACTTCGTTCAGCGTAACCCGCTCGCATTATGATTTTTCGGACAAATAATGCGCATTAAAATACATTATTTTTACAACTTAAAGCATCTTCAAAAAACTCAACCAAAACAAAACAAAACATTATAGAGGAACCTCGTCACGTATATTACGATGCTTATGTAAAAGGTACTTCGCCATTGATAATGTTTTAATACATATTTCTATTTAATTATGACTCCTCAGAGTTTTATGCCCTGGTTTCGTAAATCTTTCCTCTGTCGTTGCAAACGGAATTGTTAAATAGATCTTCAAATCAAATTCATCGGAACAACGGTGGAGAGATTTACGAAATAGTTATTTCTTCGCATATTTTCATTTTAACAAAGCTTTGTTAAAGATGTTTTTTTATGTTTTAGTGCATATATATATATATGTCTCCTTATCTCCGTAGTGCTTTTCTTCATTGCTCAAGTTGATGCATCTTTTACACTTCTATTTTTATGTTCTCCTTTAAAATGAAATATACATCAGAATTAGCGACGGCAATCCATATGCTCTCCATCATTGTTCAAAAATTTTTATTTCATTTTTTTTGTAGCAGTTTTGATTTTTTTACGTTAGAGACGTATATAGAAATCGAAATCGGCACAATTTATTATAATGTAGAAATAATATTTCTTTTATAAAAGAGAAGAATAAAACTACGTCATCAAACTGAAAGAATAATAGAATAATATAATAATAATCATCTTGAACATAAACGTTGCTAAGATGTCGCAAACATGTACATGTTAGTGTATCGTGAAGTGAAAAAAAGAAACAAGCACACCTGATGTATTTAACGAAAATAATAGAGAATGGCTCGTTAATATTGTGTAATACTACATAACATTTATGAAAAGGTCTGTTCTAAAATCCGCCTTATAGTACATTATCGTTAAAAAGTGCGCATTGTATGTCATTATTTCGTTTGCAAAATAATGCATAATGAATAATGCCCGCATTCCGCATCGCTATTTTTCTTAAGTATGTTACGCTGAACGAAGTATTAAATAACTATGGCCTCAATGAGACCTTTCTGCATAAAAAGTTTTTGATAAAGGCTTAATTTCCCTTTAAAGGTAATTTGCCATCATCCCTAGAGATGAACAAAAGTTGACAAACATTCTAGCAGAATTAACTTTAGTTCTACTTTGTTTAATCAATTTTTGCTCTTTAGTACGTATCAGTTATGCTTTCATGGATTGCTAGGGAGTGTGTGATCAAAAATGTGATGTTGTAGGTCATTCAATCTTCAAATTTCAGTCTTTCATTTTTCATACTTCAACTGGTTTCGCAGAAATCCTTATGCCTGTCAGGGCATCTTGTTTAAAATTTATCTAGAATTTCACCTTAGCCATTAGCCAGCTTAAACAATTTTTGAAAACAAATCAAATTTTGAATTTTCCCTTTTTTAGGAATGAAGATCTTAAAACCATGTTAGATAGCTCAAAAGATTCTCAAACCTTAGATGCAATGAAAAGAATAATTGGTGTAAGTTATCATAAAGGTATATGTTGCACTTTCTAGTAATGCCACCTGATGTCACCTACCTGTAATTTTTGTTATTCTTAGATGTTAGCTTCAGGAAAAGATGTGTCTGATTTATTCCCTGCTGTTGTGAAGAATGTTGTTTCCAAAAATATTGAGGTTGGTGATTTTCTTTAGTCTTCCCTTTTTGCAAAACCTCAGGCATTCAATAATGGCTAGAAAGAAATCAACATAGTTAACACCTTTCTATGGACTGTTTTTTTTTGTTGCAATTCCATTTTGGAATGAAAAGGAAGAGAAATTTACGTAGTTGCAACCATGGCAGTAATTCAATTTTCTAACTAGATAAAGAAACTTGTTTATGTCTATCTGGTTCGTTATGCTGAGGAGCAGCAAGACCTGGCTTTATTATCAATTGCAACTTTCCAAAGAGGACTAAAGGTAGTACCTGTTTTTTGTTTATTATTAATTGTTGTTTATTAATTATTGCATAAGCAAGGCTGTGTAGAAATAATGAACTATTTGATTTAGGATCCTAACCAACTAATACGTGCAAGCGCTTTGAGGGTGCTTTCCAGTATCAGAGTGCCTGTAATTGTGCCAATCATGATGCTGTCTTTGAAGGAGGCTGTCACAGACATGTCTCCATATGTACGTAAAACAGCTGCTAATGCCATTCCCAAACTATTTTGGTAGGTAAATTATACAATTATATAATTTATATAGCAAGAGAGATTTGTTGTGAACGAAATAAAAATCTTTTCTTTAGTTTGGATCCTGAACAGAAAGACGCGTTAGTTGAAATCATTGAAAAGCTACTCCAAGATAAAACTACAGTATTTCTTCTTCTTCTTCTTCTTCTTCTGTTTGTTAACTTTGCATATGCTGCATGAAGTAGTCATTTAATTTCTAGCTTGTAGCTGGTAGTACAGTAATAGCATTTGAAGAAGTGTGTCCAGAAAGAATTGACTTGATTCATAAAAACTACCGCAAACTGTGTAATATGCTCATTGATATTGATGAATGGGGTCAAGTAGCTGTTATAAATATGCTTGTCCGATATGCTAGAACACAATTTAAAGATCCGAATAAACACTTGGTAAGGTCTCCATCATATCTTAAATATTTTTCTGCCCAACAAATTGTTACAAAGTTTTTTTAACACTTAGGATCAACAAAAGGAAAACGAACAATTCTATCCAAGTTCCGAGTCTGAAAGTGAAAGTGCTGAATCAGATAGTGAGAAACCGGAAAAACCCAAGCCTTATATGATGGATCCTGATCACCGCTTGCTTCTGCATTCCTGCCAACCTCTGCTTCAAAGTCGTAATTCAGCAGTTAGTTTAATTATCAATATAATGCTTGATAGAAGGTATTATTAAGTCTCATGCTGTCTCGTGCTCTTCTTAGGTTGTGATGGCTGTTGCAAAAGTTTATCATCATATTGCTCCTGCAGGTGAAGTCGGGATGGTAGTGAAAGCTTTAATCAGACTTCTTCGTAGTCATCGGTGAGTTTGACTGAAGTTTGAGATTTTCTTGAGGCTTTCACTAGGATTTCCATCATCTGTTTGATGTTTAGGGAAGTGCAAACTGTTGTTTTGAGTAACATCGTCACGCTGTCACTGCAGAGAAAAGTTAGTATGTTGCGAAAATATAAATGTAAGGATTAACTGCATGTGACCCTATGTGACAATGAACTGATTTGTGTCTGTAGGGTCTTTTTGATCATTTCATGAAGTCGTTTTTTGTTCATGCTGGTGATCCAACACACATAAAAAAGCTGAAGGTAACCACTCTTTCAGACTTGTGAATTGTGCTGGCTTTGATTTAATGTAATGTAATGTAATACTTTTTCTGTTACAGCTTGAAATACTTACTAATCTGGCTACAGAGAGCAACATTCCAACCATCTTAAGGGAATTTCAGGTATCTGAAACCATCTGTAGTGTTATTCTCTAATTTTTGAAGAACCATTGTCAAAACGTTCAATAGTTTTTCATCCTAGCAAAATTTTCTTAAGTATCATCTTTCAACATTGAAAAAGATCATCATTTGTTTCATGTTTGGGCCATAATCTTTTTTAAGCTTAATATACTAGCTGCGGTTCCTCTAAATTTCTGTCTAGTCTGCATCACTTTCTGTTTAATGTTTTTCTGTAGCAGTGCTGACATTAAAAGATATCAATATTTCTTCTCATGTCAGTATGAGTGTGTTTTTGGTCAGATGTTTTTTGCACCTGCTCTTGTTGAAGCATGTCTGAAAAATTTTTTGCATCATTATCTCCTGTTTCATTTCTTTGTAGACATATGTTGCCAGTGCAGACAAGGAGTTTGCAGCATCCACAATTCAAGCAATCGGTCGTTGTGCATCCAACATCCCAGAGGTCTCGGATACCTGTTTAGCTGGGTTAGTGCGCATGCTCTCTAATCATGATGAACATGTTGTTGGTGAAAGTATTATTGTTGTGAAGAAGCTCTTGCAGATGAAACAAAAAGATCACAGTGATATTATCACTCACATGGCCAAGCTCTTAGATAAAGTAAATGTTCCAATGGCAAGAGCAAGTATTGTGTGGTTAATTGGTGAGTATGGTGATCGGATTCCAAAAATTGCACCTGATGTCTTGCGAAAGATGGCAAAGACATTTGCAACTGAAGAAGATATTGTCAAACTGCAAATTTTAAATCTTGGAGCAAAATTGTATGTCACTAATTCTAAACAGGTTAGACAGTTTTAGTTACTGAAACCAAAGTTTTTTTATGTGTCCATCTATAGTTTGTTCACTGCATTCACGTACAAACACGGCTGAATGCTTTGGTGAACTTTCAAATTTTTCCTTTCAAAATTTCTGTTGATTCTTTCTAGACTCGAAACCTATGTCAGTATGTGCTGCAGTTGGCCAAATACGATCTAAACTATGACATCAGGGATCGTGCTCGATTTCTCAAGTTTTTGTTATTTCCATCTGAAAAATCTGAAGTAAGATTAAATTTTTGGTTTAATGTTTTCTACTATAATTTCCTGTGTCTGTTACAAATTTTAATCCAATATAGGGCAATTTAAAGAAGAAAGCTAAAAAGTTGTTCCTGGCAGACAAACCAGCTCCAGTCTTACAATCAATTTTTAAAGGTATTTTTTTCAACTATGAATTTTCCCTGAATTCTTACTTGTTCTTTTATTTCAGTTTTGAAATTATTTGTTTAAGATCGTAGTGATTACCAACTTGGTTCTTTGTCTCACATGATTGACGCAAAAGCGAATGGTTATCAGGAACTACCTGAGTATCCAGAGGAGCAGCCTGACCCTACTGTTCGAGATGTTCAGGTACATCTATCAGTCTGTTTTTCAATGAGATGTTTCATCGTGCAGACTGCACTACATATTTCTTCTATACACGTTTCAGCTGGATGTGGTTTGGGGAAATCAGTTTCTGTTGTCAAAAGAGAAAATGGAAGATAAGCAGAAGCAAAAATCCTTTTATTCTGATTCTGAAGAGGAAGACGACACTGAAGATGATGAAGATGAAGATGAAGAAGGAACTGATAGCGAAGAAGGAGATGAAGATGAAAGTGAGTTAGAAGAGGATGAGGAAGAAGAAGAAGAAGAAGAATCAGGAGAGGGTATGGAACTTTCACATTGTGCTCAGAACAGTATAAGCAGCATTAACAAAAACTCGTCATCTTACTTTAACAACTATATGATCCATGGTGGATACCATGCCTTTCTTTTGTCTGTTTTCTTTCATTTTTCCATAATTAATGTTTAATTTTTAGACTTTGTTCAATAGTAAAGTTTGAGCAGAGTGGCTAAAGTTGACACAAATATGTTCATTTTGTTTTTGAATAAAAGAAAGCACAAGATTGCGTGATATTCACTACGGAATTCAGATGTTAAGTTAGTAGTTTGAGGAGAAACAATTTCCATAGCAGTTTACCAGCTTGATAAACAAATGAAATGAAATGAAGACAAAAGCTTTGTTTTTGTGTGAGTTGTACTGTCCAATTATTTTTACTAGAGAGTGAATTTGAGGAGTTATCTGATAATGATGAGGAAGATGATGAAAGCACGAAAAAGATTAAAAGTAAAGCAACCGAAAAAGCTTCTGCAACAGATGATTCCTCAGATGAAGATGAAGATGAAGATGAGGATGAAGATGAAGATGACACTTCTTCAGAGGAAGATACTAAGTTAGAAAACCAAGAGGTAGCTTTGCCAAATAAAATATCTTCTCTGTCAGAGACAACAAAGCAAAGATTTGAAGATGACTATTTTCTGTTTCCGTTTTACAGCAAACAACAAAAACGACGAAAAACCAAAAGAATATTGTTTCACCACACAAGGCATCATACGATCAGCTGTTGGATTTTGATGATGATGGTACATGTGATGTTCATTAATGTTGTTGTTAGACTAAGCGATGATGGCAATGTGTATTTTGTTAAATGTTTAGATTCCCAACCTCCACCTACCATGACAAACACCAGTTCAGATCTTTTGAACCCTACCTTGATAACCGACATGGAATCTTTATCGATGGATCCTAAAAACTATGTCAGTGGATTTCAACGACAGTCTTCGGTTTGTTATTTAATTTAATATATTAGATATGCTAGTTCTTATGTACATGTATATTTTTTAATATAAGTTGTAAATTTTCTTTAATTGAGGTGTTGATCAATTTTATCGTTCAGGTAACCACTAAAGCTTATGAGCTTTTAAATAAGATCAATGGTAAAGGTCTGTCTATCCAGTATCGTTTCACAAGAAGTCCATGTATCTATTCAAGGAACATGGTTGCTATTGAATTAGACCTTCAAAACCAAAGTAGTACTGATATAAAGAACATCAAAATCGGAAAAAAGGTTCTGATTAAGATTTTAATTTGTTTTTGTTGTTTCTGTTGTTATTGTAAATTATGACTGGTCAATATTTTGAGTTTTAGAAACTAGCATCTGGTTCAGAATTACATGAGTTTGCTGAAATTCGTGAGTTCTTCCTTTATTGTTGATTTTTAGATCTCCATCTAACCTTCAATGTCTTATTTCCCTCGAAGACCTTACTATTAATTGCTTCCTTCTTATGCAATATTCCACAATCCATGTACGCATTTACTGAAAAAGTTTGTTTACAAGGTTCTGTTGACTTAAGGAACAACAGCTTTGATATTGTTCCTGGGGTAGATAATATCCATCAGTGATCTCCCATCTAAACATTCAAAGTTAACTTTATTATTTTGAAGCATTGCTCACTCCTGGCCAGAACTTCATCACAAGCATTGGTATTGATTTTAAGGACACTGTGCAACCTGCTACCTTTGACATCTGGTGAGTTTGCATGTAGAATGCTGCTTGAAGTAACGAAAGACATTTCTAAAACTCATCATTTTTCTTCAGCACTGAGGTTGATGTGTTTACGGTGACCATTAAAGTTCCTGTTGGTGAACTAACCAAAGGTACAAGTATGACAGAAAATGATTTCTCGCAACAGCAACGCAAATTGACTGGCATGACAGAAAGCTCTCTCAAGATCAAATTGTCGGCTAACCTTCAAAGTTCTGATGCAAATGTATGCAATCGAGTGCTGGAAGTTGCCTCAATGAATCGTGTACCGGCACCACCAGCAGATGAAAAATTGTTCAGGTAGGTTTAATGTACTAGATAAATTGTTTTCGGTCTGAAGAAGTGACAACACTTTCTGTTTGTGTTGCAGGTTTGCTGGACACTTGATTTCCTCTGACCTTCCTGTCCTGTTGACGGTCAAGTACAATGAGGTGACAGGAGAAGGAATGGTGGTGGTGAACTGCGAGAAGATCAGTATCGGTTCCTTGCTTGCCAAGGATGTCAAAAACAGCTTGATATAATCAAGAAATTTTGAATTTTGATAGTTTTATTTTTTGATTGTAATGCTCTTTGAATTTTTGATTTGAAAAAAATTGCTGTGATGAGCTATTGGAAGGAAGTGTAAAGGAAGCACCTCAAACATCCATCCACAATCAATTGTATATTTTATTTTTCATAAATTTCATATTTTTCATCATTTTCATCTTTTGCATTTCCCATTCTCTTTTTCTGATTCTGTCAATGTATAGCTATTTGTATATGGTAGATATCAATTCTTTCAGTTCGTCAAGATAGATATGCTATGCGATGTTCTTTAATGTTATTTCTAACAGAAAAGCTAAAAAATGGTGAAACTAAATGCCACTCTCCTAAAGTATATGTCCCAGGAAGATTTTCGAGTTTTAACTGCAGTAAGTTACTTGAAATCTTTCAGTCAGTGTGTGTTGTAAACATGAATTAGCCTGCACCTGCTATCCTGCAGGTTGAAATGGGAATGAAAAATCACGAAGTTGTTCCTACAGAATTAGTTGCACAGATTGCAAGTTTAAAACATGGTGGCTGTCACAAGATCGTTCGAGAACTTGTCAAGAATAAGCTGCTGGCTTATGTCCGCAATCGTCAGGGATCTGGATATAACTTAACTTATGCTGGTTACGACTATCTTGCTTTGAAAGCTCTTGTATCCAGAAACATCATCTATTCAGTTGGGAACCAAATAGGGGTTGGGAAAGAGTCAGGTTGGCATGTTATTGGACTTGCGTTTTTAAAGCATTCAGGTGGAGGGTTTATTACGAGCACTCCACCTGAGATGAGAGATAAGAGATAAAAAAGGAGGTTTTATTGTTTTCGCCAGACATTTACATCGTTGCAGATGAAGAAGGAAGACAATACGCCATGAAGCTTCACAGGTTGGTTGAAGACGTACCTATTCTAACGTATCAGACTCTGATTAAGCAGTGACTGAATGTTTTTAGGCTTGGTCGAACCTCGTTTCGAAAAATCAAAGAAAAGCGAGATTATCATCGTCATAGAAACACTGCTTCATGGTTGTATTTATCTCGTATCGCTGCTGCGAAAGAGTTCGCCTTCATGAAGGTAGATTGTTGATCAGCTGGTTTATTTGGTGGACTGTGCACTAAGTTGCTTCTGTTCTCATCTCATAGTTTGATTTCAGGCTTTATATGAAAACGACTACCCTGTACCCCGCCCTGTCGATTTCAACAGACACTGTGTGATCATGCAGTTAGTGGATGCTTTTCCATTGTGAGTGTGGCCACATCTTTACTGTATATGTCATTCAAACAATGTTGTTTGAGTTTTTGAAATGTTTGTTTAAGGTATCAAGTACGCGAGCTGAAAACTCCTTCAAAGATATATTCGCAATGCATGAATCTTATCTTGGACCTTGCTTCATATGGTTTTGTACATTGTGATTTCAATGAGTTCAATTTACTTTTAAATGACAGCGGCAAACTGTACGTCATCGATTTCCCTCAAATGGTGTCCACGTCACACACGAATGCACAAATGTAAGCATGTGTTTCACTGTGTATCAAAAAATTGAAAACACGACTTTTTAATCTCTGATATTTTCAAGCAGGTATTTTGAAAGAGACGTGGATTGTATAAAAGACTTCTTCAAGAAAAGATTCTCGTTTGAGGGTCAGCGGTTTCCAACACTGGCAGATGTGACGTAAGAACGTTATGTCGTCCTCCCCGAGTTTCTGATGGCTGTAGCACTGATCAGCTTTGTTATGTTCTCAAGTCGTACAGGTGAGCTGGATGTGCAGTTAGGCGCTAGTGGTCATAAAGTGAAGTCTGCTTCTGATGATAAAGATGACGACGATTTCTCGCAACACTTTGAAGAGGTAAGGAAGAAGATTAGAAGAAGACTAGTATCTCGCGTAAAAGTTTTTTACGACTTTAATTTCGAAAAGGATGTGCAAGAAGATGACTGAGGTCCTTTTGATCTGTCCGACTGCTCTGTCTTGTTAGGTTATTTCAAATATGCGACAAACCGACCTGAATGATCAACCAGACGACGAGGATGTGGAAGAATCAACGGAAGACGAAACGAGCGAACACTCAGGTAAGTTTGGTCACTTGTAACAATATACGAAACATACAGTATACAAAAGAAACGAATTTCACATTTGTAGCATAAAACTGAACACCAAAATGAAATAACCCGGTTGATCACGTGATCTACATTTATTTTATTTTCGATCATAACATGAAGATATGTATGAAGAGTTTGTTTTACCACTCGAAGATGTAGTCTCTGCCTTGCATTGTTAAAGCTGATTGCATGGACTGTTACTATACTGATTTGCCGTGATAGAAATGAATACATGATTTTCCAGTCGAACATATTGTGAAAATTACTTAATTTGTTATACGAGGTTTAAGGACATAACTATTAAAATAGCATGTTGCCATGGTGATTAATTAACGTGAGATTGAAATAATTGATTCACTAATGTATTTGCTCGTTATTTCTTTATTATATTTTTTTTGTTAATGATTTGATTAAATTTTGGAACCGGATTTAGACAGTGATGATGGAGAGAGTGTGGAGGACGAGGACGAGGACGAGGAGACTGTGTTAAAGAACAAAAACACGTGTTTCAAACCTTACCGAGATACCGCACAGAAAGTAGAAAGGAAAGATCAGACCATACTTTTGAAAGAGAAGTTTAACGATGCTGACATAAAAGAAAAAGTCAAGAAGTCTCTCTCGAAAGCTCAGAAACATAACCGTCGCCGAAGAGTTAAAAGAGGAGAGGCTGCCATGACAACCAAACAAAAAACAGAAACTAGAAGAGAAATAAATGACGGATGGTGACCAATGTCTCGTTTCTTCTCCCCCATCATTTAGTAACCTCGCTTGCGTGTAGTTTGAGGCAAACTATGTCCTATGAGTTATGACTTTCCAATTATGCGAATGTGCATCCTCTTGTTCAATCGATATTTGAAGTTTGTTTCATTCTTTGTTTGTTGTTGTTTATGATACTGTAAAACTCCTCCGTTTCAGTAATTAAAAAAAAAACACTGCAAATGTCGGACCAACCACCCGTCCATCGTGATGGTGACAACTATGAGAGTTGGCGTGCTTCTGTTCTCCAGTGGCGACGTCACACTCCGGTACATTTAAAACGCCAGGCTCTGGCTGTACGAGCCAAGCTGTCGGGAAAACTTCGTGAAGTCGCCCTTCAGCTCGATGCTGGAGACTTGAATCAAGATAACGGGATGGAATTTTTGCTGGACAAGTTGGATGCATTGTTTCGAAAGGAAAAAAGGTAGGAAGGAAGGAGTGATTTGCTCGATTGACTTCCAACCGACTTGTGTGGTTTCTTTGTTTCAGAAGGAAGTGGGATGTTGCAAATGACAGAAACAACCTGCAAGATGGCGGCGCATGTCATCGAAGTGCTGCAGAACGTGCAAGATTGCGTGCTGCGGAGCTCTCTGCCAAACTAGCTGCTGAAGGGAAATATCAACAACAACCAATGTCGATTCTTGTAAGGAGGTCACGTGACTGTGTATTGATATTAAGCAAGACCACTCCAGTTATTTCTTTTTGTACCAAATTATATGAAGATAATGTCATCCAACCCTAATTTCAGCCACCGCTGGTTTCCAATCCCGCTGACCGGTTTAACAAAATGTCGAAGCACATGAAACCTGTGCAATTACCTGAAGTGAGAAAGTTGGATGGTGGATATATAGCAGAGTTTGAGATTAATGACATCAAAGCCAGGTAAGAGTAGTAGTTGCACTTCCCCACATACGCTTTCTTTAACATCTGCTTTGTTCTGATGCACTCCTTCGTTGTGCTTATAGGGAATTTTTAACGAAAGCTTCCACTCACGATTTGGTAAGTATATATGCATGACCTTATTCTTCTGTGTTACTTAAATGTATCTCACTGATTCACTTCTCGTGTAGATAAGCCAACAAAGTGGAGCAATGGTATTTCTGCAGGGATGCTATCTCCCTCCTCAGCAGAGATTATTTTGGAAGGGCGAGAAACCGCTGACCATTATTATTCAAGGTGATGTTGCAGCGAAAGTGCAAGGTAACATGCAGTTTTCCTCCTTCTATACAACACCAGTAAACGGTTCTTGTCTCGTTGCAAATTGACCGACTTTTCAACATTTGAGATAGTTTAGTAAATTTCGAATGTGGCACAGACGCCGGCCTAAAACTTCGAATGAAATTTCGCGAAATTTCGTTGACATTATCGGAGAGATGATGAGGAAACGCGTTCACTGTTTCCTTAGTAACGGGTTTTGGTCAGGGATGTTTCTTCCAAAAGAGATTTGAGGATGTTTAAAAAGTTTTTCGTTGATAAAATAGTTCAAATATTGTGTGAAGGATGTGTTGCTATTGTGATTGAGATTGATTTCTTGCTTTAGTTGCTCTTCATAAAATCTCTCAAGTGATAAGGAACTTTGAAAAACATGACGGCTGTGATTACAACTTCAATAATTTCGGGTTGACTGCTGACGGTTCCCAGGTTCGCAAAGTTTTATTTTTTCTTTTGAGAGACAAAAAGTTTGCGTTTTTTCAGTGACTTTTGTATTGTTTTAGAATACAAATCATTTTGTTCAAGATAAAATGTTTGTTGGCCTGGATAACATCCAAGCGCACATGTTCGACGTTAAAAAGGCTTTAACAGGAGAAAATGTATATTTTTAACATTTCATCTTTCCTGTTCTATTTGCTGACATGTTGATTGATTTTGAACTTGTTTAGGCAGAGAATTTCAACTTCATTATTCAACAGACAGGCGCCAAGGTCAGCCTATTGTTCTTTGCGATATCTTGTTTCATCTGGCTTTGTTATCTTATGTTATGTTGTTATTTGAACATCTTTTAGATTTTCCTTCGTGGACGAACTTCAGGATATATAGAGGCCAATTCTGGAAGAGAGTCATTCGAAGCTCTTCATATTTACATCAGGTATGTGTGGCCATGTTTGAGATTGTGACGTTTGTGAGGGGTATTTGTGGGTGGTTGGGTGGTGTTTTTTTCGTCTGTTGAATGTTGTATATTTTCTATTCGTTGTAGTCACCCTCGACAGGATGGTTTAGAATCAGCTCGTCAATTTTGCGGCAATCTTATAGATACAGTGAGTATTTGCATGGACGACCGTACCAAGCTGCTTCAAAGAACATCGATCGTTCCCAGTTCGAGCAACTAATGACCATTTTCTTTTTCAGCTGAAACTTTTCTTTCAGGTGTTGGAGGTGACAGATCTGCCGACTGAAACTACTCGAGTTCGTCTACATTAATCTCTGCTGCTAACTTATCTTTTCTGTTTGATTTTTAGGTGCGAAAAAAATATGAAGAAAGTGTTCGTGTACCTCGTAAGTTGTTGTTAGGAGATATAATCAAATATAATGATATAAATAAGGATATGTTAAATATAACGGTGATGTTGTAGCTATTCAACAACCATTGACGACGTATCAACCAAGTGTGTATCCCCACATTGCTGTGGAAAGATCGCGAGGTGGAGCGAGCACGGAAGATTATCAAGATAGGAGATACAGATCTGACAACGATGTTCGACAATCATCTCGCCATAGGTAACGCGTTAACGCAATGCATGGAATCTAGTTTGGTTTCGCTAGCTATTGGTTTTTCAGCGTGAAAATAAAAGGACTTACTTTTTGAAAAAAAATATTGACGGCGTTACCGACATTGCTTCTGCTGATAACATTTTGACGTCGTTGACGATATATAAATATGGAAACGCAGCCTGAAATGAGGTCACCTGTGCTCAACTGAAATATTGATAGATTGTTTGGATGTCTTGAAATTGTTGTTTGATATTTTCTGACGTTGTAGTGTGGCTGCTGAAGATTACGACAACCCTCGATCACGTGGTGCAGGTTACGACAACCCTCGATCACGTGGAAGAGATGAGGAGAGTTTGTACGGGTGAGTTGTATACACATGTACCGGTTTGTTTGTGCAACAGTATTTGGCTGTTGTAGTGATGTATATATGTATATATAGGAGGAATGGTAAGACAAGTTCAACTTCTCGTAAAGAAGAAGAAAGGCCTCGCGAAAGTCCCCAACCGGAAAAAAACCCGAAATTCTCCGAGGAACCGAAGAAGAAGAAAAGGAAATTTAGCGAGGTAGTATTATGAAGGGTGGAAAAGTTCAAGTTGTTAAACATTTAACATTCTCGTCAACTGTATTTCAGGATCCGAAATTACTAGAGAAAGCGTTATCGGAGCAGCTACCACCGCCCAAACTTCAGTTTCGTTCTGAGAGAGAAAAAAATGATGAAAGAAAAGGTAATATAAAATATATAAATGTTGATGTTGTTATAATGTGTTCGCCCTCATTCGGTCATTTCTATATCGCTACCATCATGCAATGCTATTGCTATTTTCATTGTTTCCATTGAGATATCTGAAGAGGAACTGTGGTGATTCTTCCTATTTTGTTTATCATAGAAAATATTTGTTTTGAGTCGGTTGAAATGTGTTAGTGGGACATGTCCTATATCATTCCTTTGGTTTGTTGTCTTTCCACAACAAGGAGAGGTCATGGGAAGCAGTGTTACACATCAGGCCATGTCTCATAATTTTTAACAATTCACTATTCGGGGAATATTATTATCTTCTAAATACATGATCCAATTAGTGAAACTGATATTTTGACATTGCATTGTGATAAAAAAACACTCTTAAAGGAGTGGTATCGTCATTTCAAATTTTATGACAAATTTTAGTTTAAAAAATTTATAGTTAGCCTGCGTTAAAGCTTTTTTAAAAAACGTTTTACTTCCGAAGTTATTGAGTTTTTAATTATTTTATAAACCCCCGTCTTTTTTTCTGATGAAAAACGTGTGACGTCATTGAAGAAGTTTCATTTATTTTTACTTGGCATGTCAGTGCAAAGGAGCGTATTAGTTTCTCATGTTTTCAAAAATCATGAGTGAGAATTCAAGTGAAGAGGAATCAGATGTTCTTAGCGAAGATGAAGAATGTAGCAATGAGTTTTATTCAAGGATTTCACTGAGAATTTTAGCAGTTTGAGCAATATAGTTTTGACCCAGTTGCTGTAAAGAACATGAAAGAAGTCCGGATGATGATTTTGATGATGCTGACGTAAATGATTTACCGGAGACAGTTGGCAACAAACAGTGATGCAAATGTAGAAATTGTAGCAAGAGGAATTGATTGTTCTGGTTGCAAAGAAGTTTATGCGATCGAAGACGATAAATTTCAAAAATCAAAATGAAAAAAAACATACATGCAATATTGAGTTGATCATTGATCATAGTAAAATTCATTATATTAAAAGTTAACGTTTTTCCAATTTTCCGTTTCAGGCAGGAGTTCAAGAAACAATAGCTCATTCTATGAAAACAATAATGAAATAATCGGTGAAACGGAATAATATTCAATTGCCCAGTTTGAAGAGAAACATGAAAACAAAAATCGAAAAAACGCTTGCAAGTAAAAGTTCACCTATATGTATAAGGAAAAATGCAGATAAAACACTAAAGTAAAACTCCTTATAACATGCTTACCATCAAATTTCTTCCAAAACATGATTCTTTAAAATTTAAGTGACGTAAAGATGGAAAATTGGCCTCGCTTCAACTTTGAAATCCATATTTTTTTTAATATGAATTTTAGGTAATCTAAACAAACTAATATTCTGTCCTTTGGTTGAGTCACTGTCACATCCCACAGCAGCACAAATAACCATGTTTTTCATTAGATTTAAGAAAAACACTTAGTTATTGCTTGAATTTCAAAGAACACTTGCTCGATTTGAATGCAAAACATCGCATCGACACTGAACATAACTTCTTCAATGACGTCACATAATTATTACTGATTTATTCAGCGTTTTATGCCTATGTTTTAAAGTGACATTTTATAGCGAAAAAAAGACTTTTTTTTCCAAATTAAATTTAAATTTTTTTCAAATTTTCATGACACCACTCCTTTAAACGACAATTCAATTCAATTTAAATGGAGTTTTGTGTTTTTTACAGTGTGTTTGTGTGTTTTTTTGTGTTCTTCTTGATATGTAAGTTGTTAGTAGACATTTTCAAAAGTTTGTACAAGATACTGACAAATGGTTATTGTTACATGTTTTCAGAGATCTTTAAAGCGCCAGTGGCACCTGTGAAGTCCATCAGACCTTCGAAAGTTGTTCGGATAGGAGCACTGAGTTCTTTAATCGCCTATGACGATGACGATGATTCCGACTGAAAGTTGAAACGGAAAGGAAAGATGGTTTTGAACGTTTTTTAATGCAGTCACCATGGTAACAAGTACGCTACTCCAAAACGATGACAGCCAAGACGGAGAGTTGTAAATTATATTAGGATTTTTTTATGTACTAAAAACATAATGAATGAATGAATGAATAAAGATTGTCATTTGAAGTTGTTTTTCACTTGTGAAAATGAAAGAGTATTGGAAGAGTTCAAAATTTGCTCATTTTCAGTCAAATTAAAAAAGGAAAAAAGATATTCCCAATATGTACGTGTGAGTACGTGATCTTTGGAAGCAGCTGTGATTTTTTCTAACGTATGCGCTGTTGTTAGGGGGTAATCACATGAGGGGAACTAGCCCGGTAAATCGGCCTGGCTCGGTTAGGCGGGCCGAAAAATTTTTATGATAACGTTGAAAAGTATCAGCCCGCTTAACCGGGTCAGAGGGGAGCATGTTCCCCTCCAATAGTTTTCAGAAACTTAAAAGTGCCCTTTTCCCATTTTGTGGTGAGGGCTTTTTCGACAGGAATGTCTTTTTCTGAAAGTTTATACTCAAATAATCAAGCTAATATAACCTTAATTTTCTGTGGTTCTGTGAAAGCCTGTGAAAATGGATTGTGCCGTTTGGATACTTTGCCCCTCCAAAGTTAAAGACCTTCCGACGGCCCTGGTCACCCCCTTAGGTGGTCATATGTTTTTTGAACGTTTTTGTTCCCGAACAACATGCAGGAGGGAGAACTTGCAATTTTTGTAAATATAAATATCTATTTTGAATTTTGAACAACCATAGAAGAAAAAGAAATTATTGTAAGTTTAATCCATTGCTTGCTCGGAGACCTACACTCGACATCTGCGAAATAAATTTGCCTGTGTCTGTTGCAGCTACTGTGTTTTCTGGAATAAAAGCCGCGGCTTCTATTTGTCTGTTTTCATTCATTCTACTGAAGCCATTGCAGTGAAAGGAAAACATTCCAAAGGAAGGACATTCGACATTCAGTTTTTAACAAAACACAAATGTGAGTGCATATTACTACGCGTGTAACAATGCCTGAGAATAGGAAACGTTATGACTTAAACAAAAGTGATGACGTATTCTGAAGAAAATAACAGCAGGGGAGGTGGTAAAAAGATCTCAATCGATGAAAGTATGGTTCGGCGCCGGAGAAAGAGGTCATGTCCAGGTCCTATCAGCGAGCAATCTTCTTCTCAAAAGGCGAAAAGATTATCTGGTACAGGTCGAAAACCAGTTCTTGGAAGCCTTAAAAGAGAATTATTGGAGGAAATTATTGATAAGCGTGAGAAGCATCATTATGTCGCATGTTATAATTAATAACTGTATGGGCTTGCTAAAAGATCACGACTTAAACGACTTTGTAGCGAGTACTCGGATTCATGCAACGAAATATTATCTCCATCAGAAGAAGACATGCCGAATGATGGTCTAGCAAAGATTGGGAACTTTGCTAAAATTTGTGAAAACATAGTCACAAGAAAAAGTGACTATGGACTCTGGTGAAAAGCAGAGAAATATGTTTGGCTTTTCCCTTGAAATGGCAACATGGACGAGACTGATATGCAAAATGAAACGACTGTCACTCAAAGTGGTATAAAAAGTTGTTCCAATTAAACGTACATGACAAGCAGCGTGTAACGGTTTGTGAAGCAGTTAGAGCAGATGATTCTAAAATGAAAGTGTTTGTAGTTATCCATGGGAAAACTGAAATTTTCCACCAAAAAATGTAAAATGTCCACCAAATGGCTGAATGAATGATGAATTGACTGAAGATTGCATCCCGAAATGTTATTCCATTAACCCTTTATCCGAAAAGAAATGCGGCTTGTAATGGAAGGGGGCGTCTGTTCGGGGGCGGTTTTAGAAAATACGGTACTTTTCTGTTGCGACAATAAATATACACCCGAAGATTTATCTCTGCGAAAATTTGTTTACAGTTTTCTTGTGTAAATCTGTGAACGCATTCTGATTGGTCAATAAGAAACAATAGAGTTATGTGGTCATAATAATGTATATCAAGAAATAGAACATATCGTCCTATCTTTTAAAACTGGGAGCATACGATATACGATGTAAGGTGTAGGTCTACACATTATGATCATGTACTATATGTGATATCAAATTCGATGGCATTGTCATCATGGAAAATTTGATCAAACAATTTATCTAAGTTTAGTGGAACTCCACTCATTTGCACAGTTTGGTGCGGTACTTGAATTGTCTGGACACGCTTCCACTCAACTTTGAGATGTGACTATTGCACTCTGAAACGTTTGACTAATTACACTGTGCGTTTTTTTGTAAGAACACGAGAAAAAAAAGAACAAAATTAGGAACAACATTTTCTTGTTAATAACAACAGTTCATGATTCTCTCACTGTTAAATCGTTTAGATTGTGTTTTTCATTACGGAACAGCAACCGTGATTATTTCTATTTTATTGGAAGTTCCATAAATAAGAACAAAATGAGGCTGAAATTTGACTCCAAAAATGAAGAACATAAGAAAAGCAAGAGTCTCATAAATCGGCTAAATGTAAAGTGATTGTTGAATTTTGCTAAATGGTTTTCTTGTTTGTTTTACACGCTTTTTTTTTTATAAGAATGGTGTAAATCCATTTCATCATGGATATTCTTAACTTTTTGGTCGAAATCATCATATAATATTCTTAACATATTCTTAAGGTTAATTTTTAGATTTTACCATTCAAACTCATTCAAATGAGTTGAAAGGTGGTCTTCAAGTAATTAGTAAAAGGAAGTAAAAGGTGTGGAAAGGAACAGCTATAAGGAAGATAAAATGAGATAGGTCAGCTAAATCAGCTCGAGAAGGTTTTAGATGCATTTGAAAATATATTCATAAAAAAAACAAAAATCGAAAATTTTCATGATGGCAATATTCTTACGATATTCTTAATTTTTTGGCCATTTTCATCATGGACATTCTTATAAAGTGTATTCTTATAAAAAAAAAGCGTGTATATCAATGAATATTCTGTGTTGTAAAAATTTTGAATTTTAAAAGGTTTTAATTTCGAAAATGGTGACTGTAAGGACGACCAAAGAAAATCACAGAGTCGCGACTGGAAAGTTACAATGTGATAGAAATGGAAAAAAATGATATGCTCAAATCCTGTGCGAAAATTATATGATAGAATGTTCAACAGAAACTGAAATTCACATGAAAAAGTGTTGACTGTAATACAACAAAAAAGTAGCCAAGGTAAAAAGATATAACACAAGCAAGGTGAAGCAAGGTTATCATTTAATTCTGCAAGGTGATACGACTTCGTTAGCAGTCCTCCATGCAATGCGTTTGTATGGTTTAGTCTATTAATTCATGGAAACAATAATTCTCACTGAATAGCGAGTGCATTGCATCTTTGTCTGAAGTTTGAATTGTCGGATTTTCGGAAAAAAGTAATCTGCCGGCATTTTTAAAGAACAAGAGGAAGATCGCATGGGCGTCAATGAAACGTCGGCGCCGACACAAGATGATCTCAACACGCCTATCAAAAGTCAAGGCAGTCGGTTGCATTTCAAATAATTTTTCCTCATTACTTTTGTTACTTCTGTCACACGCAACAAAAGGATTTCGTCATGTTTTCCATTGTAAAACTGAAAAACACTGTTGAAACAATGGAGATAATACAATAGTTGAAGAGGCGGTCTGAGCAAGTGGCTGTATTAAGTTGGTTAATAAATGATGAATAATGAAAGGAAGCCAGCTGGTAACAATTTGTACGTTAAAAAAGGTGGTTACCCGCCACTGGACGAATAGAAAACAATAGATGTTTTTTAAGAATTCACCTTCGTTATTTTGAAAATGTTATAAGAAAGTAATGTGTCAGATTGGTCAAAAGCCTTTTTATATAAGAACGAGAAAAGTTGAGCTCAGAATGTCTGTTGTTATTTGATGAGGGGGGTTTACACGTAAAGATTTTGTTTGACGCACGCTTCTCTCTCTTCAAAAAAAAATAAAAATTCCCATTCCGACCTATTTTAATTTGAATAGAAAAGTTGGCGACAAAATCAAATCGATTTGATTTTCCACCAATTTTTTGATGAGTTCATTTGTAAAGCCTGAAAACACTTGTTAAAACAAAAATTGTTCAAAAGTCTTTACGTGTAAACCCCCCGTTCAGGCTTTTTCAACCTCAATTGATCTTATTTTATTATTACCTGTAAAGGCCGTGCCCCACGTATAGATTTCTGGTGACAATGCATATGGAATTGCAGCATATTTTGCAATATTGAAATAGAATTTCCCAGCTGTCTTGAAACGTTTCAGCTGATAGATATTTTTTCGAATGGAGCTCGTAAAATTTTCAAAGAAAACCGACATCCTTTTGGAAAAGTATCATGACGTCTGGAAATGTTCATTCATTTCTTCTAAAGTAATTGAAGAAACTTTTTTTCCGTTTCGCAGTCGATGAAAACAACTTTGTAATTCTGAAAAATATGGTTATTAATAATGAAGTGGACTTCAACTCAGACTTGGAGGTTGAATTTGATCTGCGACAAGATATAATGTGCGTCGGTTGAGTTTGCAAGAACAAAGACAGAAAAGGTAGGCGTTTAATTTTATAAAAATCATTTTTGTAATGTCAGTGTTTCCAACTTTTCCCACTTCGTCCTAAGAGGGACATCAAATCCTGACAATAAAGGGAATATTAGTGGGTGTGGTCTGGTGTGGTGTGGTGGCAGCGGTATTTTTGAAAAGTTTTCTATATTTTGTTTATAATTGTGTTCTTGTATGAGCGGTGGTAGAGTAGTGGTGGTGGCTGGCGGTATGGATCTCCCTGTGGATACTCTTTGGAACAACAGTTCTGTAGGAAAAATCGACTGAAAGAATTTAGTCTTGACTAAAAGACAATTTTCATTTCACTGATTTCAGGATGGAAGAGATGATGAGACAGAGTGCAGCGCTGTATGAGCTTCAGCGAACTACTGATTCGACAGCAATCAGTCAAAGCAATCAACAAATCAATGCAAGATCAAGTAAAAAGAAATAGAGTCTGGACGCACATTAAAATTATGAAAGTGATTGGTTTATGGTCTGAAACACCAGTCCTTTTCCACGTGAAGGATCCCCAATATTTTGATTCGAACGGCGAAAAGAATGGCGTAGAGCGGTTGATGCTGAAGCTTACGGAGGATGGGATTATGTGGTAATACTGCGCAGGAAGTCACTTTAAAACTTCATTCCCTTCGAGTTTATTTTGGCATAAAGTGATAAGGTGGAATAAAAGTAGTGTCGGTACCAATGAAGTATATAACGTTTCTTGGCCATACTATGAAGCATTAATGTTTCTTAACGACAATCTGACATGAAACCTCCAAATTAAACAAAAGTCTTCAACGGTAAAAAAAACGACGTGAAGCAACCCATTCTGTAGCCCTCCAATGCCACAAAGCACCATGAACACATCACGAATGTTTCCAGATCTCAATTCTTCAAGCAATACATATTCGAACTGTTATATCCAATTAATAAACATAGTGTTTAACTGTAACTTACTTTTGTTAAATGTTTTATTTTGTTCGCACTGGTATTCTCTATTTTCCTTGACTATTTTCTTGGAAGTTTGGCTGTACAAGGGACCTCCAGAATTTAAACTTTCTGAGCTTTGAATAGGGACATGTTAAAGCGTAGGTTGGAATAGGAGAAGTGAGATGAGGTTGAGGCGAAAGAGTAGCATTCACTTAAGAGTAACATTCACTTATGTTGAAATTAATTTTCCAGCATTTGCCAAATTAACTAATTTATAAAAAAAAAAAAAAATTGTTAATGTTTATACTTTCGTCATAACACAAAATCTTTCGCATTTTGAGATGAAGAGCCATTGTAAATATGGAAATGCTCAGAATAAATTCCGTTATTATTATTATTATTGTTATTAACCATTATTTTACAATCTATCGGAAACAAAAACGATCGTTGACAATTACCATCAGCACTATACTATGGAATCCCTTATAATGATAATACTGGGAACCGGTGTAAGTAGGGGCAACAATCCCAATATGTTTGCCGTCAGCAGCTCCAAAGCAATTGGGAAATTGGCATGTTTCATTGATATTTTCAATGATTTCTTGCAATTCATTTGTCTAAAGTCTTCATTTTTTAATACATCGTACATTGGCTGACATACGAGCACCATGAACCGTCCAATGATAGTGCTATGGATCCTGAACTGACACATTAGGGTAGACAGTGATTCGGCCGTGGCTAGATATGTCAAGGTAACTGTTTTTCTTCCGAGCTTATAGCTTTTCACATCAGTGGTGGCGGTGTCACTTTCCAGCAGTTTCTATAACGAAATTAAGTCTAAATGAAAATTCTTTTTTCTATTCTGTTCTTTAACCACGGCCACAACTTTGATGGCCTCCGTTTCACTTTGTTTTAGCAACTGTCTTTTTATTTACGCAACAAATGAAAATCATAAAAGCTGCTGCTTCTTCTACATCCACTTTAAAAATGAATGTTATGAATCAGTTGAAACATGTGGAAATATCACCTCCATTGTGATTTCTAAATTTCTTAATAAAGATAGCTTTAACAAGAAATCTATACGTGGAGGACGGCCTGAAGAACACATTTTTACATCTCAGCGGTATTTTGTTGTTATTAATTACAGTTGCAGTGAAATAAAAAAAACTTTGGTGTTTCATGTTTCCATATAAGGCAGTGTGTAATAGATATAAATAAATATAAAATTGAAAGCCATTCCCTTGTAAGAGAATCAAGAGTTGTTACTTTACAAGAAAATTGCTATTGTAAAAACAAGCGTGCATTATAGGATATTGTCGGCTAATAATACGTTCTTTGGCACAAAGTGACGGTTTATTGATTTAAAAATTTGGATTCACGAGAAAATATAAAGGAGTGTTCGTTGGTGGTTGGTTACTTTGGTAATGATTCCTTTGTTCTTTTGTGTGTTGTGTTCCCATTGGTTTATACACTACAGCACGTAAACGTTTGAAATTGTTGAAATATTGTATGTATGTGCGTGTGTGTATGAAACAGTTTTTAGGTGGTTTTTAAAGATAAGTTCGGAAATGGCATTGTTCATTTAGTTTGGTTGATGTCAGTCCCAAAAGCCAATGGTAAATGCAATACATAAAAATATTCATTATTTTTTTTATTTGATATTCTTTCAAAACTGTTTGGAATTAGTTTTGATGTTTTGTTACAACTTGCTAATTCAATGTGTTAATGAAACCAGGGCCGTAATTTCTTCAAAAATATTGAGGGGGCTTAAAGATTCTTCAACATATACTATTTCTAACAAAACCGTTACATCAACAATGTGCAATATGGTACTATACTATGAATGACTATTATAACTGAATAACAGACATAGTGTTTATAAGGTTTTTGCATTCTTATAAAGACAGTTTTCCTTCTGTCGACCATATCAACGAACTTTTCTATATTGGTGTGATTCTTGATGTTAGTTTCGGTTTTAATTATAACTGATTTGAAGTTAGGCATTTACCTAAGTTGCCATAACGTTGGATCCGATCCTGAGAAATCTACATGTCTACATTTTCAAATAGATAAAATATGACGGTTGGCCTTAAATTGTTTCGTTTTACAATTCTTTGCCGATCGATATCACAATAATTTCCTTTAAGGTTTTCAGTGTTTTTTAAAAAAAGTTTTTTTCTACCGAATTCTGACGGAAATATTTATTGTAGATGAAGTTTGGAAATGTTGATAAAGAAAAATGGAAAGGGAGGAATTCCGAGTTTGGCAGTGACATTAACCGAATTACCCATAAAATGGTGAGTATGTTGAACTTTTATACAAGTTTGACCTTTAGAAATCATTTGTTTGTAATGGACTTGTAATAGACAAAGTAAAGTGCTTGTGATGACATGTTGACATTGTTTCCTGAAATTTAACCAATGAAAGTGCTTTTATTTTCAAAAGGCATTGTTTGTCATTGTTAAACTGCACTATAAAAAGGTGAAGCTTCAGCTATCTGTCAGTGTTCATGGCCTAATGGTTTGATGAACCTTAGAGCGGAAAGGCTGTTTCTGCTGGGGAAATGTACGCAACTGTTATGAGTTATGTCATGTTATGTGTTATGTCATGTTATGTGTCACTTGGTTTGTTGGGCAATGTAATGTTAAGGCCGTTTTTCAGTTCATTTGCTTCAGTCGCACGAATGACCGATCTGATAATTGATTGGTTGACGCAGTTTCATTCGCCTGGTAGTTCAAATCATTTTAAACTACTGAGCGAATGAGAAAGCTGTTCGCGTGGCCGCAGCGATTGAATTGAAAACCGGCCTGTACGGAAGTTGCATTGTTAGATTTTATTGTGATTTTGGAGAACATGTATTGTTTGTTCAAGGTTATTGTTTTTTAATTAGTTGCTGTAATAGGAAGGTTGTTTTTTTTTTATTTTTGTAAGTGTAATTATTTGCATATGTGGTGTGGTTATGGTTAGTGAGAGTGGTCCATACCTATGGTAGAGTGCCGTAATTTCTTGAGAGCTTGCCAACTTGCATGGCTGCCGAAGAGATTTTTCGCCATGCAACCCGGTCCTTATGAGTTTTATAAAAAGTTTCTATTCTTAAAAGAAATATTTTTATCCAAATTCTTTCCTTTGGGAACCTCTGCGGTTCCCAAAGGAAAGAAACAACTTACTGTCCAACGGTGATTTAACATTAGCGTTTTTTGAGTTTCCATTTAGAGGAAGTAAAAGTCGTAACAAGGTTTCCGTAGGTGAACCTGCGGAAGGATCATTACCGAATCTCTTACTGAGAAACCACTGCGAACCTATAACGAGCGTTGCGAGGTAGCTTGTCTGATAACAAGCTTTGAATGATCTCGATCGGCCTCGCACGCGAAACCTTTGTGAATTTTAACACACACTTGTATTACCAGTCTTCGAGTATTAACTTACTTGAAAGAATCTCTTAATCGAGAACAACTTCTAACGGTGGATCTCTTGGCTCGTGCATCGATGAAGAACGTAGCCAGTTGCGATAAGTAGTGTGAATTGCAGAATTCAGTGAATCATCGAATCTTTGAACGCAAATTGCGCTCTCTGGATACCCAGGGAGCATGCCTGTCTGAGTGTCGTGTTCAAATCTACACACTCCGGTGTGGACTACGGAGATCGAACTAACACTTCGTCTCTGCATGTACCTGAACCCGTGTAGCGAACGTTTCTTACGCTCGCTGGGAAGGCTCAACTTGCTTCTGTCCTCTCCAGCAGTGCTAAGTAGTTCGTTACAATATAGGTTCGCACTTGTTCTTTCC